>CM023203.3:29938869-29992370 GCA_004115045.4 Sinella curviseta | reverse complement strand
ACTTCGATAGCGTTGTGTTCCAAAACAAGAAAGACTTTGTGCCGGTGCTTATCCCTACTCCAGACTTTACTTATCTGCTGAGCTCCAAAGGAAGTGGATTATGCACTAACTGGCTAACAATTTTCTTTGCCAAATGACACAGAATCTTGGAGCAATCGTTTCTTTTAACAAATAACAATTTTTACGGTTTTTATTCTAACACATTAGCGATTTTTGTGTTTACATCAATTAACTAATTACAAATCACGATTACAATTTTAGCTCTCCTCCTGACTCTGACTAAAAACAACAATCATGACCAATGACGATAAAAGCACTCCAAAAAATATACTAAAAAACGGAGACATAACTCCCCGCAACCTTCTCGTCACGACGACGACTAAAAGCGTTCGCTTCTCGAACGCTTTGAAATACAACACTATAATTTTGACATATTTGCCGCAACATTCTTCCTCCTGATATTGGAAAAAGTTCCATTATCCTCTAGTATCCTCGGCTTTCTCCAGTAGGCAGACGCGAGACACGGGACGACGCAGGATCTTGAAATTTTGCCTTCCACCGTTCTTGACGACCCGCACATCCACAACACGAACAGCGTTGTCTCCTTTTCTGGTATGCACTGCCGTCACAACTGCAATTGGCCACAGGTTTCTCTCCATCAACGGCTCCACGACAATGACCACATCATTTACTGCAAGTGGAACAGACGGTTTGTTCCACTTCTCACGGCGAGCTAGAGTTGGTAGGTACTCCAGCCGCCACCTCTTCCAAAACTGATCAGCATACCACTGGCTTGTGCACCACAACCGCTTCAAGTCCTTTCCGTCGACGTTGGGCAAGCAAATGACATCAGTTCGTTCCTCACTCCCGTTCTTGTCAGGTCCAATAAGGAAATCGTTTGGGGTAAGAGCTCTTGGGGAGCTGTAGTCCACGGGCACTTCAGTCAGCGGGCGATTGTTCACAATGAACTCCGCTTCAGTAATCACGGTTCTCAGCAGCTCTTCTTTCGGCGCTTGTTCTTTCAGGATGATTGATAACGTCGTCTTCACCGAACGAATGAGCCTCTCCCAACTTCCTCCCATGTGGGGTGCTCCGGGCGGATTAAACCGCCACTCGATTCCGTATTTTCCCAGCGTTTGAGGAACCTCCTTCACTGCTGCACTCAACTCTCGACTTGCCCCCACAAAGTTCGTACCATTATCGGAAATGATAACCTCCGGGGTTCCTCGCCTAGATCGCATTCTCAGGATTGCTTGAATGCAGGAGTCTGTGGTTAAACTGCTCAATAACTCCAAATGTATTGCGCGTGTCGTTAGACAAGTAAAAATCATGCCATAACGCTTTTCTCTGGATCGTTTCACCGTCACCTCCATTGGACCCCAGCAGTCGACTCCACAAAAGGTGAACGGACGATGGAAAACGGCTAGTTTTGCATCCGGGAGATTTCCCATCTCAGGTATGACGGGTTGTACCTTCCGCTTTCGACATTCCACGCACTCTCCAATTGCTCTCCGAACTACACTACTCATTCCAATTATCCAATATTTCCTACGTAGTTCGTTCATGACGATTCCTCTTCCTCCGTGGGCCCAAGTATAATGATAATACAACACGAGTAACTTAACAAGGTGATGACGACCGTCCAAGATAATGGGATATTTTTCTTGCTCTATTATCGCTGCTGTTTGTGCAAATCTTGTTTTCATTTTCAGAACTCCCTTGTCATCCAAAAAGGGCGAGAGCTTTGATAAGCGGCTTGATTTCCCAATCAACTTGTTTTGAGCTAGCTGCCGTATCTCCTCTTCAAAACTCTGCTGTTGTGAAATCTTGACTAGAATAATTTCCGCTTTTCTTCCTTCCGTTATGCTTAACATTTCACCACTGTCAGTATTCTTCTTGGCCGTTTTATTTAAAAAACGTAGGATCCATCCTGTCACTCCTAGCAGCTTCAGCCACGATGAATAATCTTCCATTTTCAGCAACTTGACCTCAGTGATGACTCCCAAAAATTCCTTTTTCTTTTCTTCTTCCTGTTTCACAGCTTCAGGCAAACTAGCCTCCACAAGAACTGGCCATTTTGAAGGTTCTTCTTTTAAGAAACTGGGTCCGTTAAACCAGCGCGAACTCGGCTTGAGATCACATTCCTTCTCATCTCTCGTCGCGTCGTCAGCTACATTTTCGGCAGTTGGCACCCACCTCCAGCTATTGATGTCAGTTAGCTCAGCTATTTCTCCTATTCTGTGAGCCACAAACTGTTTGAAACGCCTTGCTTCAGACTTTATCCAGCAGAGTACTGTTCTGGAATCCGTGTGATGATAAGTATACGTGATTTCTAGTCCAATGTTTTCACGAATACAGGCTCCTAATCTGCTTCCGGCAACAGCTGCTTGGAGTTCCAAACGTGGAATTGACATCGGCTTCAGAGGCGCCACTCTTGTTCTTGCTGCTACTAACATGACATCAACTTCACCATCAGCCTCCACCCGTAGATAAGCTGAACAAGCGAATGCCAGCTGACTGGAATCCATGAAAATGTGGAGTTGAATGGACTGCGCTCGTGGTATCTTCAACGAATAACACCTTGGAATCCTCAAATTGACAAATTTCTTGAGCTCGGCTATCCAGTTTTTCCATTTTCCTTGAAGGTTTTCTGGAATCTCTTCGTCCCAATGTACCCCACTATTCCATATCAGCTGCAATAACATTTTTCCACGTACCGTAAAATGAGCGACGAATCCCAATGGGTCAAAAATTGACATTAGCAGCTGCAACACTTCTCTTTTTGTTGGGGTCTTGTCTCCAGTCAAAACTTCACTAGACACCTTATGGAATTCTGCCTTAAAAGTGAACACGTCCTCTTCAGGCTCCCACCAAATTCCAAGTGCTCGTCCTAATGGGATATCCGCCTCAGCCAAACTCAACTCCTTCAATCCCTCCACCCGTAAATCAATTGGGATTTTCTCCAGTACAGCTTTTGACGAGGAGACCCATTTGCAAAGCGTAAAATTGCCCAACTTGTTCACGTGAATAACCTCTTCTATCAGTTTTGTTGCTTCCGCCTCCGAGTCCGCAGAATCCAGATAATCATCCATGTAGAATTGGTTAATGATGGCGCTGTAAGCATCTGGAAACTCGTCTCTGTTTTGCTCTGCATTCTGGTTCTTCACGTACAGCGCTGCACTGGGAGAACACGTCGCACCAAACAGCATCACGTTCATTTGATAAACGTCAGGCGTCCTGTTTCTATCCATTCCACGGAAAAGAAATCGTTGTGCAGGTAGATCCTCTTTCCTTATCTTGATCCGATGAAACATGTCAGTGATGTCAGCACTGAATCCAATCCTCTTTTGCCGGAATCTCATGAGGACAGCTGGTAACGGGTTTAGCAAATCAGGTCCTTGAAGCAATAAGTCGTTCAGGCTAACACCTCCATTTTTTGCTGCAGCATCAAAAACTAAGCGGATCTTTCCGGGTTTGTTGGGGTTGTAGACTCCAAAGTGGGGAAGGTAATTTGTTTTGTTATCCTTAGAGAAGATCTCCTCCTTGGTCAGCTTCAGAATGTATCCCTTGCTAAGATACTCCTCAATCTTGTCCACGTACAAAGATGCAAATTTGGAGTCCTTGTCCATCTTCCTCTCTTGGCATTTCAGCCTATTCAACGCGTTGTGATAACTTGGTGGAACTTCTGGTTTATCACTCCTCCAAAGTAGTCCAGTCTCGTAACAATGTCTAGTCTTCTTCGTGTTCGTTTCCAACAGCTCTATTGCACGCGTATCTTCTCTGGAACGGGCTTTCTCGTGGATTATTTTGACTCCGAAGGCTTCAGTCGAAAAAGATTCCTTGACTAGCTGGTGAAGAAGCTCATCTGAATTGACTTCCTCCCGTATGACATAGCTTCCATCCAAATTGTTTCTTTCTGGTAGCTTTCCGGAAATTACCCATCCAAGCCAAGTCTTCTCTGCTACAGGCTGACCTTCCTTTCCATGAACGAAGCGACGAGAAAGTGATAACAGTTTATTTGCTTGTCCTATGATTATTGACGGTCTCTCATTGAAATAGGACTGCGCAGGTAATCCGTCCAGGTAGGTATACTTTTTCTTTAATTTGTCAAAATCCATTGTCTGCTGACAAATTCCAAGCCTAGAGATGGTGCGAGCTCCAGAAATGTCAAAACTTCTTGCTCCTTTCCAGTCACCTCGAATTTGAAAACTAATTCGCATTGACTCCTCCTCCTCAGTTTGTTTGTTTTTTACATTCTTCTCCAGCAAGGTTGACGTACAGCCATCATCAAGAAACGCAATTACTTTGACTTCCTTCCCACCACTGGAAAGGATAACAGGGATGTACGGTAAGTGTGATGCATTATCATCATCGTCCAACGAATGACCTTGTTCGTGTTTTCCTTCCTTTCTACTTGACTTGTGCAGCAAGGGATGATGGAACTGCGTACATCCATCCTTTCCACAAGGTTTCTTCCTCCGACACTTCATGGCTTGATGTCCCGGGATTAGACAGCTGTAACAAATCCTTTTCTCCATTGTTACCTTCCAACGCTCATCTTCATCCATCTTCTTAAACTTTTCACACGATGAGATCCAGTGTCCAGTCTGTCCACAGAAATGGCAGGTACTTTCTTTGTTTTCTTTTGATAAGAAGACGCGTTCCTTCTTCTTTTGCTTATCGTCCATGCCTGTCTTCCTGTCTGCCATCATAGCAGCCGTTTCTGCAATGCTTGTGACGAAGCCGCTGAAGTCCTCCAGATTCGCATCCTCGTGTCTCCTCACAAAAGCCATCCAGTCGAAGTGGAATTGTGTGGGCAACTTCTCAGCTAGTTCATCCAAAAGCTGCGGATTGAGCAGATGGTGTTCGCATTTCATGCTCTTCATCGTCTCCACCAAGTTCCTGACCACATTTGAAAATGTAAGCAATTGTGTCCAATTTCCCTCGGTTACTGAATCCACTTTCTTTGCTTTGTCAACTAGTTTTTTGACAATCATTCTAGGCCGACCGAAGTTCATCTCCAACATATTGAGTACAGTTTCCACGTTTTCTGGTGACACGAGTAGTGCTTTCACGCATTCCTTTGCTGCTCCGTCCAACACGTAACGTAGGCGGATTATGTTGTCATCTTTTGAGAGGCGGTACTGTTGAGATGTCGTGTTAAACTGGCTAATGAACGCTGGCCATTCCAACGGATCCCCGTCGAATCTCGGCAGCTTTGGGGCTCCCTTTCCATGTGTCACTGGTGCTCGGTCGATGCTCACGTTTCCAATGGCCTGGGTGATTGCCTGAGCCAGTTGAGTAACTCCATCTAAAACTGGAGCCTGTGGAGGTGGTACTTGCTTTCCTCGTCGCTGCTTTGTCGGTGGTGGTAAGCTCCAAAGATCGTCATCCGAATCACTCAGCTTCTGGGAGTGGTCCGAATCTTCAGCCTCCTCCATTTGGATCTCTGTCTTCTTCCTCAGAAGGTCTTCTTTAATTTTCAGTTTGGCTAGCTCAATTTCTGCTAACTCCTCAGCCGCCGCCAACTCAATCTCCCGTTTGGCTCTTCGCAAACTGCTAGTCTTACCACTTCCTGTTCCTCGTGACTTTGCCGATGACCGAACGGAAACGGCCCGCTGCGACGCGTTATCTTCTATTTCCTCCAGGGGATGAGGCGGTTGTGCTTCCGATTCCTCCTGGTGTCCCTGTTGATTCTCTGTTGGCTGGATCCCCTTTCTGCGTTGTTGATCCACGACCCATGTTCCAAGCCGCTCAGCTGGCTGACCAGCGTTACGACGAGAACTCTTTCTTTTATCTCCAGCTGATTGCTCCATCACTGCTCTCCAAAGGTGCTGTTTCGTTTTAGGCGAAGGACCACTTTAATGTCCTGGAATTACTTCGATAGCGTTGTGTTCCAAAACAAGAAAGACTTTGTGCCGGTGCTTATCCCTACTCCAGACTTTACTTATCTGCTGAGCTCCAAAGGAAGTGGATTATGCACTAACTGGCTAACAATTTTCTTTGCCAAATGACACAGAATCTTGGAGCAATCGTTTCTTTTAACAAATAACAATTTTTACGGTTTTTATTCTAACACATTAGCGATTTTTGTGTTTACATCAATTAACTAATTACAAATCACGATTACAATTTTAGCTCTCCTCCTGACTCTGACTAAAAACAACAATCATGACCAATGACGATAAAAGCACTCCAAAAAATATACTAAAAAACGGAGACATAACTCCCCGCAACCTTCTCGTCACGACGACGACTAAAAGCGTTCGCTTCTCGAACGCTTTGAAATACAACACTATAATTTTGACATATTTGCCGCAACATAATACATGCACATTTTTGCCTATACCAACCAAATTCATTACAATTTCTGTACAACGCTCACAGGATCAGAACATTACAAACTTCTATCTGTATCAAATCATGGCATGTCTATTTCCCCACTCATTCCTCGTTCTTGTATTGTTTGCAAATAATTTTATTATAATGGAATAGACTGGAATTGTGCAATATTCATGTTGAAAATATTTCCAAAATGGACTTATTAAATGGAAACTTTGTAATCTATAAATGCTTGTTGTATGTATACTGTTCTAGTTGCATTCTATATTTCCCTACTGAATCAACTACAAATCATACTTTTCTTCGAAAGAAAAGCGGAAATGTATTTTGCACCTTCATATAAAAGATCATGCCACATGTATTATATTATGTCATCATGCATTTGATTTTGGAGAAGTACTTTCATTCATTACAGGTACAGAAACACATTTCTCACAGTTTGTGTACAGGTACTTAGGTTACTCAGATACATCTATCTGGAAGGGTCGAGCTTTGCACAGCCGTGGATTTTCCTTCTTATCAAAACTTGAGACAATAGAAGAGATTATGGGTCGGGAGTCGAGATCATCGAGCATTTCCATACTACGGTCAAAGTATGAGGCAATTGAGATTTATCCGGCTGACCTGACTATTCGTATTTCATATAGGATGGCATTTAGGTACTTAAAGGTGCATGTTCAGTATTGTCGCTGTGAGGTAAATGTACATGCATCATTCATACGCATGCGATTCATACGATTTTAAGTTGTAGCTATCACATAAATGTAATGGCATGTTGGTACGTATTTGAAGAATGAATGTCATATACCGGATCTAAATCTGCTATAGACAATGAAAGAAGGTTCGATTTTCTTGTGAGTTTTAGTTGGCCAACTCTTCTTTACCATCTTGAGATTTTAAAGGGTATCGCGGTGTCGGCATGTTTCCTTCAAAATCAACCTTCAATCCGTTTTCAGTGACATATCCTAGGACCTTCTAGACACTTACCTAAGTATGTGTATTATTTCTGGATTATTCTGAACACCTTTACAATGGACACCTAGTTTTGATTACCCATAAATGCAAGGGTGACCTTCTCTGACGGTTTAGCTCCACACGGATTTGAAATATTTGAATGGAAGTAAGAACTAACAAAGGTGAATATGGATGTTTTCTTACAACATACAACAAACATATTCTTTAATTTTTTTGCTGAATGAGCTATAGTGATCAACGTGCTCGGACATTTGCACGTGTAGTTTCAGAGGTTAGAAAATGCGCAAATCGTAGTTTTTCAGGTTGATAAATTTGTAATTATTATTGTAATTAGGTAGTAAACTAAAAATGATTCAACATGTTAATGAAACAAGTATTTTATTTAAATATTATTTTGTAATTGTCTATTAAGTTTTCAACTAGGAATCAATAGTTAATAAATAACGCACAAATCCTTGGTTTAAGATGAAAACTTCACACGTTTTATACTTTACGGACAATTACAGTGAAAAGTCATGATGAGAAAGCTACAAAATAAATGCACTTCCATGAATGCTTTTAAATTCACATGCATTGTCAGTAGTGTCATCGATGACAGTTCATTACAATTGCGTCGCATAAACTATCGCATAACAGCAATACACCATCATCATATCGTTACAAAGATAGATTTTGATGACAGAGGATTCAGGCATACAAACCACTGGGCACCGGATGGTTTCCCAAAAGTAAAATACCAGATACAGGTTTGTTTAATCCGGAATATGGCAAGTGAAACAAATCGGCCGAAAAACAACTGTTTATTTTGACAGAATTGGGTGTGCCAATTGGCAATAGAAAATGTATTTGCCTCTTATAACGCAATTTGTACTGTCCCTAATGCTTATAATAATCTTCTCACATTGAAGCCACTGCATCTTGCATATAATATGCATTCGGAAACACGTAAAACCATGCTTGAAAGATCCCTAACAATCGTCATTATTCAGTAGCTTTATATATGGAATATGGAGTACATAAGTAGTGGAGTCCATTTCTGGACACCTCCGATTTTATACCTGTAAGTTAATCCATTACAGAACAGATATTTGCCGCATGCCTATATACCTAGTCGTTTATATACATGTGATACACACACGATCACCCGTAGATGCAACTTTTTTAGGGGATACACCCATTGATGCTGACTAAATGGTAAATTGGTTCAGCTCATGTACACTTCAAGACTTTATTTGCACTTTTTCAATCGCCCATCGTCATTTATTTAATATGCGCAGTAAATTGCCAAAAACCTTTTCGCCTTTCCTTAAACATTACACCATTTATTCCGCAAGTCACTCCAATTTGCATCACATTATTTAAATACATATATACATCCTGAATAGTCAAGATTTTTGAAAGGTCTAAATAAAAAATATATATTTCGCGGTCAAACTAATAGGTGATATATATTAAAATATCTACTCAATCACATTTTGAAATTTGAATTATCATTGTCATAATATAGAGCAAACCACAACACTACTTTTTCTACGAAAAGTTAGGAATAGTAGATGAACAATATTTTCGAACTTAAGCAGGAACACTAATTAAGGTGCCTGTCAATTACGATAACCCAATCAATCTGGTTTGTATAGAGCTAATAATATGTATTTATTGTATGCCACATTTATCAACCACAAAGAAGACAATCCGCTAAAGTATTTCAGGAAAACTTTATGACTTTTTAGCTCATGAAGTTAAGGATGTTCATCTTTATACATGATGGCTGTAACTACTGCATACAATCGGCTGCTAACTTGCCAACAAAGGCACCGTGGACTCGTCACCCGTAAGAGGTTAAATAGAATACATACATTATATGTTATGTTACCTCAAAACTTCCTTGTTTACTTATGTTTTATGTACCATTAAATTTCACGAAAATTAAATAACTGTTTTTAATAATTTGACAACAAGTGATGACATTGTGTGACGTGTATAAAAAATAAAATCAGCGTAAGACTAATTACAGAAGAAATAAAGTTCCGCAATCCGCTTTGTTACACCTGTACACATTAGCCAGTAATTATTCGTATTAGATTTGCAGGGGCATGTCATGTTTGCTTAAATCATGGACCTGTGTGTTCTTGCTTATA
Source organism: Sinella curviseta (assembly GCA_004115045.4). Taxonomy (NCBI): domain Eukaryota; kingdom Metazoa; phylum Arthropoda; class Collembola; order Entomobryomorpha; family Entomobryidae; genus Sinella; species Sinella curviseta. The sequence goes on along the minus strand of CM023203.3, from coordinate 29,982,915 downwards.
TGTACATCCATCACAGAAAGTGGAAAACTTACGTTAATTTTATGATAATATCAGAGATTAATTAGTTTTGAAATTATCCAAACTCCATACCGATATCGGTAATTGTAATATAGAAGTGTCACTAGAAACTAGATGTATCTACATAAATGTTAAAGAAATTGGAGTTAAAAAAGTCAAACAACACATAAATACTTGAAGCTAAAACAACTATGAGTAAAGGTATGTGAGTGTTGTGTATACTGACTGTACTATATAATGCATAACGTTATAAACTTTGATGGTTTTTGTATTTTGTAGTAAATACTACACAGATTTGATTTTAGTAACGCTTTAATAAGATCCTCAACGCATCGTGCACATTTGCACAAGGAATACCTACGTACAGCACTACGTAATTAAAGCATCAAACAGCGACTCCATTCAAACGCATAATATGTAGGTATACATTTATTAGCATAATATTATTATTACATTACAATATACATACCCTTAAAAGAGTTGTAAAAAATTTACTCATTGCCAGTCAAAGTGATCTTGGAGTTTGTTGCCTGCTTGACTGCAATTCCTTATTGCTACGATAATAGTTGATGGTGGCTGGGTCACTGCCGATGTGGCAAACACGTTAAAATATTAAAGAAAAAGTACCATCCATTCCACTAAATTTTTATGCCAATGTAGAGCCAAATTAACAGCTATGAACATAAAAAACGGTAACGGTAGATTCTGGATGTGAGTTTTCACATGAATACGAGCCGTTTAATGATTACTAGTAGAAGCTTCATTTCATCACTGATGAAGACAACATTACAAGCAGTAGTATTGTCAGCATTATTTCCTTGTATGAAATCCTCAAATGCAGACGAAATACAAATAATTAATTGATGTTTTAATGTTTTTAGAAAAACGTTTTAAATGATTCCTGCAGAATCGACAGAGTGGAATGAAATTCAAAATTTGCCCAGAGTAAGCTCGCTTTATTTGGTTCGGATGTCGCGCAGTGATAAACCTTAATTACTAATTGTATGGTTTAAATATACTTAATGTTTAATTTGTCCACGAAAAAAATTAATTGATTTTAAAACTTGCTTATTTCTAGCATATCATTCCTTTCATAACGCTTCTTGCCGGTGATTTTCTTCCATTTGTTATAATGTCGTTTATGGGGTGTTTAGGAAAATAAATGTTGTAGATTTTATCCGACATTGTGCAGACAGGTGTTCATGTTCAATGTTCGCATTTGTTCGTTCCGGGCCTTCGCATGAAAGAAAATTGATAAAGATTACATGATAATAATGATCATGATCACTTTTTTATTGCATGACCAGACCATATGGCACACCACGCGGATGTGGGATGAAGGAAGCAGATGCATTGAAGATTATGTACTTTTGATGGAAGTTTTTGTGACTATCATGATGGTTATGATCATGATAAGAAACAGTGTGGTTGGGTTGATCAATCTCATTGTCATTTGTTCGCCTCAAACTGCACTTGTATAATATTACTATTATTACTACGCATGTTTCGGCGGTCCTTTCATTGTACTCACTTAATGCCATTGCACTCTGCGAAAAAATCCGCTGCTCATTCTTTCTTGTCAACTGTATTTACAATGCTTTGTAGACGATCAGTCAAGTTTGCGCATTGATGTTATTGTGAGAAAGATTTTTTTAGTATTAACATTTTTGTTAGGTGATTATGACAGCTAGTAACACTCAAACCCATCAATGTCCGATAAAGCATTTATTGTGCACAAGGATCTGTCTTTTTATCGAATGGGTTGTAGCAAGAACTGCGCCATAGCCAAGGATTCGAAACCGTAGACCAAACCACGTAGGTATAAATCATTATCTGCAAAAGATGTTTTCATGGACATCAGCATAAAAAATTCAGTACATACATATGATTAATTGCCAATAGCTCATTTCCATTCTCAATGCGAGTGTGAAATCTTGAAGTACAATTAATGCGAATTTTGAAAACTTACAACAACAGCTTTCAGATACAAATTAATAAGTTGATTATTTAATCAGGTGATTACTCAATTGACTCCGCCCATTTCAAAACATCTTAAATGGATATAAGGAACCAATTTAAAAGTTTGCTTTTCAGAAAAAAATCTCAGTGAAAAATTGAACTTGAAATCAGATATGTATTCATATTCTAATCTTACATAACGACCTTAATGTGTACGTACTTAATGTACTTAAGTATCAACTAATTTTGATAAATTTGTTTTACTATATTTTACTTTTGTGTAAGTGTTTTTTACTCTTCGCCACAACTTTTTGCGACTTTGCAAGTAATACAATTGTTTTTATACCAGCACATGATGCGAAATACCTATAAGAAAACCTATTTTGGGTATTTGAAGGTCAAAAATCTTAAAACTTGAATGAACAGAAAAAATGAAACACGTTGCAGATTATCAATTATTGCATAATTTCTACTACATGATTTAACGTGCTAAACTGAAACTTGCTATATGGTAGACAAATGTATGCACTTTGTATAGCTTTGTATGTTTCATTGTATCCATTTTAATTCAAAAACTAAGCATTTAGTGCATTATATTTTCACATTGCGTAATAGAGTGTTGTTTCAATGTTCTGAAAAGCTTTCTGAACTTTTATTTTGAATATCAAAAAGTGTAACATTATCAACAAAAGGTTAAGGGTAAAATTAAGAAAAGGCAGACATAATTCGCGATAACTCGCATCATCTAATATTTTATGTAATAAAATGGTACCCCTTCTTTGAATAATAAGTTCATAGCCACTGTGTTTACAAACCATCTACGGGATAATGCAGACTTGATTAATGCTATGTAAAACTACCATATTCTTAATATATTATGCACGGCATAACTGCACGAACTTTGATTTGGTTATGTAGTTGAATGAGTAGTGCACTGAATTATTGTAGTTTGATAAATACAAACACAAAGGCGTCGTTGCTACTAATGCACTACTAACAATTGCTATAAAGCGATAAAAAATGTTAGATTAGAAAATGCATGTTGGTTCAGCTTGTTCACTCATTTTTCATTTTCATCTTGTTTACTGCCCCCTCAACCACAAAATCTATCAGTTATATGACTCATCACTCAAGATATTACATCCCAAATTGTAAGTAATCAAAACATAAAACATAAACACCTGCATAATCATAAATATTCAATCGCTAAAAGAGAGATATTCTTCATACTGTTTCACTAGTTAGCAAAAATGCCAAATTTTACCATATACATGCTTTCTGATTAGAGCATTGACACAGAATCAAATTAACAGATCGAAAATACACAGTTCAATTAATGATTTTCCGCTTATTAAGCCTGCATACCTAAATTTCTAATTAGGGGTACTTATTGAAAAGTGATTGGGTATTTTTATAAAAAAAAGATCTTGAGCTTTTAAAATTTGGCTACATTAATGAATGGCTTTTTAGTGATTTGATTTTAAAATGAAGAAGTAATGAATCATGCCGGGATATATCTAGACAGCAAACGAAACTGGTCTACAAAATTGTTCTCTTCTTGTCAGCGTGCAAAAAGTCACGACAGTGAATTTAACACAAGACATCTTTCATACAAAAACAAAACCTCTCTCAAACCTCACTAAGATGTGCATTAACTACGATCACAGACTTAATTGTAATCCTTCATCGCATCACAATTTAAAGAATACATGCATACTTCATTTATTGTCAGCATTTATATATACCTACATGGACGATAATTAGTGAGTGAGTACATTCAAAAGTAATGGCAATTAGTTCATCAGCATTTATGCATCCACCTTCTTCATCTATTAATTGGCTAGTAATCTCGCGTTCAGTGCACTGGCCTGTGTGTCTCGTGTAATCTTAATGCTTGGTCAATAGTGAGTATTCTAGCGACCATATATCTGTCAAATTTGCAGATGCCAACCATCTTACATCTTATGTACCTATGTGTTTTAAGTCAAATAGAAAAAAAAATCAGAAAAACGCCCAAAGCAAAACGACACCTCAAAAGAACTTTAAATGCTTAAAGGAGTTCTTATTATGGGAAAGACAGTGAAAGGGGTTCTACGTTTTATGTTTGTTTCAACTGACTCAAATAACTTAGATGTTATTTTATTAATTCATTTGCGTACACATTCTTTTACCTGCTTCACTACTGACATGTAGTGATCACAACTGCTCATCCATGCTTAATAGACTCCGTACATTATGATATGTATATCATGCGCATATCTAGTACAAAATACGGCTCAAGTATGCCCTTACGTGCAAATAACTTAACTACTTTTTTAGCTCATCTAGTAGCATATGCAGTGCAAGATACTCTCGTGTTTATGTTCTGACCACTGTGACCACTTACTTAGAATCGCCATGCAAGAATGCAATCCAATTGGAATATCTTGTTCATACTACTGTCATTTGTTACATGTATATTTTCAATTACACGTAATAGTTGCACAGATAAATGTTCTAGCAATGATATATCAATTCGTATTGTGCTAATCTTTTTGTTCTACCATCTTTTTACTGCAGACAAAAAGGGTGTGTTCGTCTGCAAGAAAATTTTGCCCATGAGGATGACGATCCTGTCAGTTTCTGTTGAAAACGCATTTGTCAGTTTGTACACTTATTCTTATAACTAACTTGCTAACCGATGCGTGAAACATTAAAATATGTATGCATGTACTTACACTCATAAGTAGATATTGTTGAAATTATGCATAAATGCTCTGGATCTGAACTATTGGGTTTTCGTTTGCTGTGTCTGTGATTCAGACCGACACTAGTCTTCGAGAAACTATATTTTTAATTCGACTTTATATTTACTCCGAATATAGAATTGCTGGAGAGTGTGATTTTCAGTGAACCATTATGAAATCAATCCTTAGAATTTCAATAATATCCAATGATCTGGGAGCGAATTGTATGATGACCTCTTCTTGGATGAAAGAAAAAATGAAAATATGGAACTAGCGAGCTCCAGTATAATTATATAGGTATATATAAAACGGATATGTTCTTAGATGAGAAGCTTCATCCAGATTTTTTTTGGTTTACACATTTTTATTGCATTGTCAAAATATATATTGAATGGACACGTTCACTTTCTTTGAATCATTATTTCTGCTAGAAATTTTCATTAGGTACGGGCACATTTCCGAACATTAAATACATTGCATTTGTGTACGTCACTCTTTATGTTGGCCATCCTCTGTATGCTAGATAGTGAGTTCTGTCAAATTGACCATTGCTCTACTAGCGCAACTAAATTTTCCTGTTTCGTGAAATGAAAATCAAACCACGTCAAGCAGAGTTGACTGTTCTGCGTGTGGCGTTCACGTTCACTGCTCCCTGAGCTGAAGTTGTAATGGTTTGCTGAGATACTTTTGAGATTGAAACGAAAACGAAGGTGATGTGGTAGAATGGTGGTTGGCCACGCAATAAACAGTACCCTAACGCATTTCCACAACAATCATAATCATACTGGTTTTGTACCTGATACTTTTTGTCTCTGGCTATGATAATTCCGATGTTACTGCCCTACTACTCCTGATGCGAGTTTATCTACCTGTATTTTGTGCACATCGTTTTTACATGTGCTCGCTCACGACTTTGTGTGCAGTTGATTTAAGACAATTTTGCTTAGAATTCATGGAATGAAAGACGTCAAGATATGAAATTAGGCATAGATTATCGTATAGTGTTCATACGCGTAGTGCGAGTGTATAGGTATACATAATTGCTTGTTGAGATTTGAAACGATATGATGATAATAATAGTGTTTATTTAGAGCTGGGCAATAGCTAGCCGCTGCTGGCTACTAATATCCTGATGGCTGATGATAGTGAGAGGAAATTATATGACATGGATAGTCTTAGTAATTTTTATCCTACTGCACCTGCATTTTTATGGGAGTATATGACTGCGTAATACAGCAATCTATATTTTAAACCACTCTCTCGTTTGTTACCTACTGGCACTAATAAAAATGCTCAATTCTTTTTTACGTTAAGAGCATTCCTCATCAAAAAAAACACGAATAGCCCCCATAAAACTAAAACCTATAATACTATGCATTCATGTATGCATTTTAAATGCAGAAAAAAGAAGTGTCTAGCATAAAACCAGAAGTTCATAATAATGTGTAGCAAATCTTAAACCAGAAACAACCCAGTGATTAGTTATGATTTTCTTAAAAATGAGGTATCAAGGGATATCCTCATATTACTCATAATATTTTTGGTGTTCAAGTGTACAATGTAAATGCATGCTTATTAGTTATCCGCCTTGGTCAATGCATAGTTCCTTCAATCATCAATCTATGCGTGATATCTAAAAATACGTTTGTGAGCAACATTGTACTAAAATGTTATCTCTCTAGTCTCTACCTTCACACCATTTTGAGCGTTGCGGCTCTCCCAATATCCTCAATAATCCATAATCCATATTATATTCAGTGTTTTGCTTTTATGATCACCATTTTTAGCAACAAGATACACATACATAAGTTATATATCATTCATTTATTGCAACCCAGAATGTTCTAAACATTAACCAAGTAACAGTGATCTTGTAGCAAAGAAGATACGCCCAAGAAAAAGCACGTTGCATGTTTCATTCGCATAGAAAGTAAAACCAAAAAAAGGGTATATGAGTATCTGCTAAAATTTACATTTGTTTTATAGGCTTCTATTGGAATAAGGCTTGTATGTATTTTGGGACTTTGCAACTCTGGCTGAACTGTGACTCCTACATGCGTACATGCAATGTGGTTTTCTGAATCCATCTTAATTGTTGTAAGCTAAACTGTTAATTAGTTTGGTTTTGGCAAAATGTACACAAGACTTTACTACTGTGAGTTATAAAGATTGATACTTTTAGGAATATTTCATCTGGTTGGGCAGACTTTGCCTTATTCACCAGAGCAAGATGTGGCAACCCTGTGTATCAGGTACTATGTTCATAAAAAGAATCCAAGTGCTGTATAGTGATTTAATTTTGATTAAGGCTCTACGAGTTAATAATATTTATAAAGCCCATATTTAAATCCATGTCTTATTATTAATTTCACACTTCATGTCTGTTTGTTCGATAACAACTCGTTTGAGTGTTTGAGTTTTCAGTTTCATATACCAGATATTAAAAACTTCCTAATCCTTTAGATAAAGCTAAACCCCAAATTGCTTCATTCTGTATATCATGGGGTAACTGGCGACTGCCAATTTATTGTCCAAATTCACGTGACACTGCTCCAAAAGATCTTAAATCATTTGCCCTTAAACAGAACTTTGGTGCATGTACACATGTGTTATTGGTTGGTTCTCAAAAGTAATGCGAATTCGTAATGTACGTATAATCCTAAACAGTTTTGAGAAAAACTTGCGCGCAGTGTAGAGGAAAACTTTTATTCGTATATATGTGTACGCAAGTACAAGTAATTTTCACATTTCAAACCAAAGCTTTTCAACCAAACGATCATCATCTACAAAAAGGTGAGTTAGTACATAAAATATGATCTATACATTTACTGCAATGCAGTAGGCTATAAGAGTATGGCATGACAATAGCATCCATTTCATGTACTATTATCATGAACACTGTTTGCAGCCTGGCCATTCCATTTTTATTGTTAGTATTTAGCATTTTTTCTACTAGTCTTTTGCAGGTGTATTCGTATTTAAGCATTTGTAAAAAAAGGGAAATAAGGAATCTGTTGGCCGCAAGCACCAAACACTAAACATCGTTAGACCGCCAGGCTACCTATTTAAGCATGTTGGCTAAAAATTGGCGTTTACAACCTGTACAGAGCACTTGCTTTTCATTGAGAAGAAAACAATATGTATGGTAATATTAGGTAGGTATATATTTATCTCTGAAGATTAACTACCTAGTGGTGATGACGGTTACAAAAACTACATCAAAAGAAAATATCGCACCTTCTTCCATGTGCGCCAACAGCATCAAATGTCTGTCGCTCATTCGGTAGCGCGACATGCATCTTTTTTCATCCGCATCTGCGCGTCATCCCCACACACATGGTAATGGTAGTGGACTTGTATTATATTATGCATTTGAAAATATTGACCAGTTTACTACTCACATATTATTTACCACTTTAAAAAATTTCCATCTATAAACTTGTTTAATTTCCTGTGCAGAAATTACATTATTACATATCACCTTTCCATATCCGCTCTTTATTTGAATAATTTTATTATCGCCTCTTGGGAATTTACTGAGTAAATCTGTTATTGGAATGAATAAGGGCCCTTACTTCTTATTTGTAAATAAATGCATAGAGTACGCATGATTAAGGGCCATTGTCTCTGTCGTGCACTTCAGGATCAATAGTCACCATCATCATCGTAATAATAACTATTCATTCGGCAAGTAAAAAATTGACGTAATGCAATCTTAATCATCATTACCAATTTTATTTTTCACTGTCTATCCTTACCTACATGTATACATACCTTTGGCTATTATATAACCACTTTCGTCGTGTAATAAATGCTCGCTCTTATCATCCAAATTATGCTCTCTGTGTGTGCAATATATTTATGAACTATTATTATAACCGTGCATGGTGATACTGAATTGAGATATTAGAATTCGACCATTAAAAAGTAAAAGAATCTCGTAATAATCACAGCGACAATATAATATTGTTATGCAGGTACAAGAACTAGCTCGCATAACATGTCATGCCACGGCCAAATCTGCAAGAAGCATAATCATCATCATCTCTATCACATCACCATCTTCGTCATCATCTTGACGAGCCTCATTGCAACTATGACAGAAGCAGTGCCGAAGGAACGAAAAGAAAGAAGGACTTGTTTGGTGAATTGACCAGAGAGGAGAGCATCAGCAGCAACCAATCTGCATCAGCATGCATGCAGAGCAATTGAATAACAGAGTGGACGAGTTAGCACGCACAAACAAACAATGCCAAACCAACTCAACAATGCTCTATACTTACGCCAAGAACCATGCTGAGTACAGAGTACGAATAAGGAGCAACAATCAGCAAAAATGTAATGCAAAGGTAAGAGCAGCAGCAGTGCAATGGTAGCAAAGTTGATTGTTGTGTGTGAGAAAACGTGCTTGTAATGTGACTTTTTTTGGGAGAGAAGAAGTGGTTTGCTTTACAAAGTGCAGTGCACAAGCAGACAGCAAAGGAGGAACACATGCATTTCAAATGCATACGAGTGTCTGAGAGTCGCTGAATTTTTGACAAACTTTATAAAAATACATACATACATTATCAAAATTAACTTGTTATAAAATCTCCATTAAAAGAATACCTACTTGTATATGCATTCATCCTTCTGAAAGTGAATGTGTACAACAGCGAGACAATACTGTGATAAAGAGGTGGAATACAGTGAATTTTTTGGAGTAACAAGCACAAATTGCATATTAATTTACATATGAAAAATGTATCTTGAACAATTCAATCACAAGTACTACTACTGCAGTGCAAAACACGGAGCCACATAATAATCATCAAACAACAACATCGTCATCATTTTTTATTGTATTATGGATATACACAAGTGATGTGATTTTGCAACTTGTGACAACTAAACCAACTTATATAACTGCTGTTGCCAATAATAATAGTAACTGCATAAAACCATTGTGGCATATTATTTGCAAAGTGTACCCTTTTGGCTACTTGCTCTCTACATCGTACACTAGTTGGAACTATTAAGAAAAAAAATACAATTTATTTTATTATTAATATACACACATGCATATGCGCATTATGTGATTCTCGCATATTACTTGGTTGGTTAGTTATTGTCGAATTGTTGCAGCAAAAAATTATGAATGAACCGTCTACGGCGTCTACGCAGAATCAGAAAAGAAGTGAGTGCCGTATTGCCGTAATTTTCTTTGCTTGTTATTATGATTAGTTGAGAGAGAACAAGGAGCAAAGAAGTGTGTGGTAAGTTGGTGATGCTGTTGAATGAACACGTTTATATATGTACGTACTTTGTTGTAATTGTTACGTTACGATTATGCAGATGTGGAGTTTTTGTCGTTTACCCCTGTTGTGAGTAAATCAGTTTATATAACAGTTTGAAAAAAAAATTGCCACCATAATCGACAATCATATTTTATATGATTACCCTTATTGACTACTACTCGCATCATCACTTCAATTAAAAAAGTGCCACGCAGCTGAATGACATAACGTACAGCTTGTCGTTAACTTTGCAGGAGAACAATAATTAGACGTGTGTTTGTCTGCACTGCATTGTGCATTTTTTAATTGAAAGCGAAAAAAGTCGTAAAAACGCACAAAGAATTGTTGCTATTATTTTCCATTGTGCAATATCAAAAATAACCGTCATAATTCGTATGTGTAAATAGTTTCAACAACTCAATACATGCCTATATGACAAGGAATTGTGAAGGCGTGATTGAGCAAGTCCACTACCTGGTCGATTTCCAATAATTGTGGATATTAAATCACACACAAAGAGTGATTGACAAATCCTCACAGCTCCTCTGGAGGTAATTCAAACGAATCACAATCCATTCACAAGAAAGTGCTTCAGTCATAGTGATTCTTAATTGTTTTGTGAAGCGGTGGATGGAGGTGACCAATAAACTGCAGCGGCCCTCCTGATTTATGTACGAATTGATTGGACTGTGCTGGCAACTGGCGAGTAATCGAATCAAAGGCAACTAACTGAAAGGACAAACTGTTCGGAATATTTCATACATACATATTGCTGTAGGAGTTGTTATTTGTTCAGTGTTTATATTGTTGTTTGAATTGGCTGTCCGTCATCGCAAGCATCAGTTATTGGGAGTACACAATAGTAAAAAAAGACTTAACATTTAATGTGTTCGTTCTCTCTAGTTTTGACTGACACAGAGAGCGGTGGAGAAAGATAAAAATAAATTGCGAAATTTCAAACAACCTTCTAAAAGTACTTGACTAAATTGTAATTGTATATAAAGTATTAGAGCTGCATTCAATAAAAATTAGAAATGCACTTTGCATGGCAGTGTAGTAGGTGTTGTTTGTGAGTCAATTTTTTGGCTTGATTGTTGTTGTTGCAAATGCAAGTAGCAAGTCTGCGTGATAATAATAATATAGGATAAAAGAGAGTTGTCAATTGAGTGCATTAAAACACAATAATAAATATGAGAATTAAAAAGTGAATGAATTGAAACACTGACTGACTGTTCATCATTGTCATTTATACAAAGAAGTGATCGGCACGGCTATAATCAAATGCTTTTACTTTTAATAGATCGACAGGAGATTACAATAGTTTTTTTTGGTTCGTCTATGACAAGTAAAAATATTATATATTTAGCATTTTGCTCTCCTAACTGACGGCTAAAATGGATGACAGAAGACAAATTTAATGTATTTGTGTCGCAGATAAAATGACGCCAGAGCTATAAATATAAACGCTGTAATAGCGTTGCTGTGATTAGATGAATGCACATTCTGTATCATTGTGTCATCGATACCTTTTGAAGGGCTAAAAAATTCGCTTCCCCACATACATATGATTATCGTCTCAGCGTCTTCTACTGAGCAACGGCAACGAAAGTAAAGTACAGGCTGCAGAGACTCAAGGAGGAGGACGGGAATTGGGACTGCATTTAGTGCTAATTTTTGGCAATTGACAATAAAAAGGGAAGGGCATCAAGGCAATTAGTAAATGGAACGCTGTGTTGTACTGATAATGTGGATGGTGACAGGCAAAAGGACCATGATAATATAAGCCTTTCTGATTGCTACACGTTTTCGCTGCTGTGATCTGGGTGAATATAGTGTTCTAAATAAACTGACACAACTGTGGTCTGGGGTAAATTTTAAAAGCACATATAACAGTTTTAATACATTAAGCAACTTTTGATTCGTCGTTTTGTTTATTGGTACGTGAAACAAGTTCATTAATACACATATATTATATTGTCAATAAAGTGATGAGTGATTTTTTGGTAAAATAGTGATTTCCATTAAAGTATTGGTGTCACTTGTCACGTATATTTTACTGACAAAGTTTCGCTTCGATTTCGGCACTCCTCATCACGAAACCAGAAGAAGTAAAAAAAAGTATCTAGATCGAATCGATCAACAAACTTTTATTTTGTTGATTCCCAGCCAAGACAAAAGTATTGAATTAATGGACTAATTACAGTATGCAAACCATATCCATGGACAATGTGACAAAGTTTTCTGCTTCTACTTCTGGAGGAGACGTCAAGTAGGTGGAGTCACACTATATATTTGGGCACGGCATACCATCATGAGAGCTTGTAAACCGAAATGCATGCATATTATGACAACTAGAACAACAAACCAAGATAACAAAGACCACGATAATATCATACAGCAACAACAAACGCATGAAAAATATTTCTTATTGATTTGCTATTCTTCTCTTCCCTAATTTTTTGCAGTCGCTACCGCATCGTGAGCCCATAACTTTGGATAATCACTGCATTGAAAATTAAATTAGGTTAGCGGAGAAAATGTAATGGGATCTTGAAAAAAGATACACACTAATCAGCTATGGGATGAATACTACGACACGGAATAACACAACTGTGATGGTGACCTTCTATGGATTTAATTTAGCAAGGCTACAAACAGTGACTTCTTCAACCCAATATGTGACTAAACTAATGCACGAATCCATCCATTGAATTGTCATTGCCTGTGCTACTGACTTCAACTTGTTATTACAATAAAATCTGTATTGTTTGTGGGTGGAATACTTAGGTATATAACAAAGCGTGAATAAGAACTTTTAGTTTTTTCAGTGATGCATGTACGTATCTAGTTTAGTGCAGTGGCTGTGCTGACCCTTTCCTCCTTTTTTACAAAGCACTTGTTTCATTCCAAGAATAAAAAATATCAATTTTTTGTAACTGTTCGAAGCAAAAAACGATCTGGACTGGAGGGCGAGCACGAACTACAACACGCAAATCCTGTGCGCGCTGGTTGGCAGGTGGTGTCCTTCGTTCAGAAGCTACACGAACGCGGTGGTGACCAGCAGACCGCGTGGCTTGACTAAACGACAAAATTTGAGACATGGATTGATTTGATAGACCAATTATCTTACTTCCAACTTGAGCATTTTTGGAGATTGTTAGGCCTCTCTTACATTTCCCCAACATCCTTGTTAAGGCAATCAAACAAAGTGAAGTAATCGTAAACGCTGTTGTCTTACCTGTAATTCTGCGCAGTACACGTTTCGCAATAACCTTTGGAAAATTACATGCGTGTTACCTCCTGTTACATCGACAAGGGTTTTTACCCCGTGGCTTCTTTTTTAAATAATAACTCATTGAGGATCCCAGTGCATCATTTTCCTTGTTTGGCCATGATGAGTATATGTTGATGTGATGTCATATGTGTCATTAGTATTTTATGTGAGCGTGTGATTTTCAAGTGAATACGCGTAATATTTTTTGGTGATTGTTGTGTTTATTGTTGTGATGTCCAATTATCAATTTATTAACGATTGGATTAGATGAAACATATACCTACTCCCTACACACCAGAGCTAATAAACAAACATATTATTGGAAGTAAACGACGCGACACGACAAAAACGGAGGAGTAAATTTCAGATTACACCATATAATATAAAAGATACATCAATCTCCTCGCTACAATCATCATCAACATCATAATCCTTTCGTCTTCATCGGTAACGTCCTTTTCAAAGGAGAAGCAGAGACGAAAAGTAGAAAAAGAGAGATTCTTTTGTTCTGCGCTTTGGACCAGAACGGGCTGCTTATAGGTTGGTTTCATGCATGCATTTTTATATTATGCATTTTATTTCAGTAGTCAGAAGAACTCACAAGTACAGTACATAGTAGTAGTAGTCACTGCTACTGCACTTTAACTAACTTAAATGCTAAGCGCGTTATTGTGTGCAGGTACCTATGTACAAAATCGTCGTAATCACTTTTTAAACGCACAACTCTCGAACTCTCTTCTCTTAATTTTTCTATTAAGTCTCTTCAGTTAAAATATCATGCTGAATTGAAAAGTTCAAAAAATGTGCTTTAGGCAGGCAGAAAAGGAGGAGAGTGTGCGCACAGGTATTATATATTGTTGTTATTGTTTGCGGTTTGGTTCGATATGGATGAGGCTAATTAAAACGTATGTACAAGAAAAATCTGACTAAATTTGATTTACTATGCAGTGAGCTATGAAAAATATTTGGTAGAATGGATAGTTGTAAGTGCACTTGGTGCCTTTTACGATTTTTCTGCATTCTCTGGTTTATGGACTATTAGGAATTTGTATCCGTGTCCAACAGCGAATATCTAAACCAAGTACTATCAGGAACCTTTTTTAATGTGAAATGTGTCGAAGATGCAACTACTACAATTTTTTCTTAAATTCAAATCACAATGGCTCTAGTACAGGTCAGGTTTATGCATGATGCCTTTGTAACGTTAGTCAAGTTAAGTGGTTGCATTACAAATGTGAGTGCAGTTTGTAGACGAGTGCTACACTCGATGAACCTGCCTTTTCCTTCACCATTCACCACACCGCAACATTATGATGATGATAATGATGATGCTATTTGAAAGGAAAAGTTACTATATAAATTAAAATACGTTAATACCAATATTAGTAGCACTATTTTATTGTTGTTTAGGGGGTGCGCAAGAGCTGAGTTAATCTAGATAATATTACGGTTGTTAGTGTAGGCGTAGACGTGTATGTTTCAAATTCAATTTCATTTAACAAACAAGCGCATACGGCACGGTCGTAATGTGACGGTATTTCACGTTCTATGCTAGTCTGTAGATACATTATACCACGCAAACGTTTTAGTAACAGTGAATGAAAGGGATATTTGCAAGATGAGGATTTTGAAAAAGAAAAGATGATAACCGTGATAATGAGGGACGATATGCGGCTTGTGGCCATTCCTTATTGTTTCAACAAGTTGAAATGTTGATGCCCTTTTCGTCAATAAATAAATTTCTGCAGAGTCCGAGTTGAGGTTAAGTTTTAACAAATATATTTTTCTTGTTGATTTTTATAAATTGCTGCTGAAGTGTACTTCTTACATATATTGTACAGTTCAATCCAACTCGTGCTTTTTACTGTAGAGCAGTAGTAGTAAAGCAATTCAATTTAATGTTTTGTGATGAGGGATATTATTGGTTAGTAATGCACTAGTTATTTTATGTTTTCATCAGTGTTTCACTTGCGTGCTTGCTTCTAAACTTAAAAAGAATCTTATAGGCATATATGATGCACGGGGTGGAGTTGAGTAGATTGGTAGACGTAGTATATATGATGCTAAATGTGCAACGTTCTAAAAAAAAGTTGTTAGTGAACCTTGTTCAATTTTGCTTTCAGTTTCATTCAACCTATTTTTTGATACGGTATTATAATGCAGTATCATCTAGCATTTTTGTTGGTGGTGCATTTAAGCTAATCCTAATGAAAACGAATTAAAGTAAAAAGTTTTGTGTGTTCGTGTGACTTTGAGAATACTTTTATAACTTCTCATCTTTTCTGTGGAAAAAAAAATTCGAGTCAGGATTTTCCTAACTCTATTATCTGATTTTTACATTCATCTCACTGCTTTCAAATTTTAAGTTACAGGCAACATTTTTGTGTGAATCCCAGTAAACAAATTGTGAATACCCATAACAAAAATAGGTTTTTACGGACAATTATATAATACATCATATCCTCTCCTCTATCGCCAGACCCATCAGTCTACGTCTACCATAAAGGTCCAATGAGCCTTTGCTCTGACAATGCGCGCAACTCTTCTATGCAGTAAGTTAATATAGTTTTAATGTAGGAGTAGCATACATAATTGTAAGGAACTTCCTATAGGGTGTCATTGTCATTAATCATCATTATCTAAATTACCCTTCGGAAGCATTTCGGTACTTTAAAAGGGTTACGTAAGCTCTTGAGATTACTTGTGCGTGCAAAATAAATCCTTTTGTGGATATTATGTAACAAAAAACCTGCACCACCGATTATAATCAACAATGCGACAACAATAACAAGCGAAAATACACACAAGCGACAATTATGACGTTGTATTGTTCAGGTATAGGTATATATATTACAGACTGTACCGGTTGTAGAGAAAATTACATAGGTATATAAACTAAAAGAGCCTCCAGCCATATCCGTTTAAATACGATGAACAAGTACATGGGTCCCTCACTATTTCTTAGAACAAGAAAGATTAAATTGTAAAGTAAATGGTTCTTAATTACGTGAAGTGGCCAACTAAAATTCTTTTGTTATGGAACTGAAAACCTGCGTAATTATTGGTAATGGGCGCAGTGTTAATAAGCACCGCATTAATGTTTTTATCTTCATTTTTCAGAAAATGAGCCTCGCAAGGGTTTTCTGCAGCTGGTCCATTGCAGCCGTTCTCCTTTTACTCTGTAAGTGAACTACGTTACTCTTTAACCTTTCTACGCATCACATACATAACTAGTTCATGTTTGAAGGTTTCGATTATATCGGTTTATATATGAGTTTGCAAATGTAAATCAGGCGCATAACCTGTCACATTTAATTTCTAAAACATTCGTGTGTGCCGGCATTATCCCTTTCTCCTTTATACACATCAAGGCTTATCAAAATTACAATTTAAAGGCGGAGAGGAAAACAGATAACACTAATCCGGACTCAAAAGATAACATACCTACATCCTTCATTCTACAAAATAATATAAATGTCCTCGGTATGTATGCATAAGTCATATTGATAGAGGTCGTAGGTATCTGGTTTAAACCTTTTTTTAAACTTTCTTTCTTGGTGTTTTTGTGGCCTTACCGGCAGGCTAACACCTCCATATTATTGCGACGCAAACGTCGTCAGAGCGCAAAGGACCTTGGGAAACACCATGAAGCTTTTTCCCTACAAAAAATCACACGTACCACATACAAGCAAACATACATATTCACAAACTTACCGGACACGCCTTCATGTTTCAGGGATCTGTGGTAGTTTGCAACCCTATTTTTTGTGATATCACATGAAGTAATCGAACGTAAAGAAGTACAAGAGGATGCGCTTTAATATTTTAAATTAAATTATCCTGAACATCCTGTACTAGCAAAAAGATTTTGTTTTCTTATCACGTTTGTGACTTTTAAAAATAGCTACGGACCGACAGTATCCACGAAAATAGCAAAGAACCTTCAACCTTTTTTTCCGTCCTGTGACTTTTTTCTTGCCATTTTTGCTGTGTGGGCTGTTTACCGAACTATCACAATGAAATATCACAAACCAAAAAGTAACGCAAGGTCGTATGTTCATCCAAAATATCAACCAACCAAGTCAAGAAGGCTTGTATAATGAACAATAATGTCCTTAATGTTTGTATTTAACTATGCTAATGCAAACGATAATGATGACGGCAATAATAATAATGATGATGATGACGATGGAAGACAAAACCGCTTTGGTTGACCTTTACATAAGAGGAACTACTTTAGATTTTGGTACAGAAATAGATCACTGCCTTTTATTGGGAAAAAGGTGAGGAGGTACATGACACTCGAACAAATGCAGGCCTACCTACACTCATGCATGCAACAATCATTACTACTTTGTTGAATTTGTTTGTATTGCATTGGGTTCTTAAGACCTTTTACTAAACTTTACTCATAGCACAGCTTTAATGAATGGATTTATTATCTGCTATTATAATGACTTTACCTGCAATTCTTTCCATGTATTTACGCGTTGATGTGAGTAGCAGCAATAGTAGTCTACAGTGTAATAATCAGTGCACTTTTAGGTAAATGGAAGTCATTATTGTTGTTTATTGTAGTTTTGTGTTTTTATTTTTGTCTTTCATTTCAATGTAAAGAGTGCGGACAGGAAAAAAAGGTATACAAACCAAGGCCAATTTTTCGTAAATGCGTAACACTTTCACTCTCTTCGACTTTACACGTTCATTATTTCATTTTCAACAAGTCTACCTGATCACCTTCCCAATCAGTCATAGTCATGATCGTCATCATCATCAACAGGATCATTGTTGTGATTGTTATCAGATCCGTTTGAGATTTGGGTTGAGACCCCTATCCACTTTTGCTGCTAAATCTCTGTATTTTATCAAACGAAAAGAAACTTACAATTAGACACTTTATCTATATATGGCTTTAAATTTAATTTCGTTGGGGGCGGAGCCTATACTTCCTGTATACATATCTGTTGTGAATTAAGATTAATTTCTGTTTTAAAAATAGACGCAACGATTTTATACACGAATTCTGTTCTTAATTATGACCAATCATAAAACTCTGCACCTTTCCCGATCACAACGATAAAAATGACGATGTGAAAAATTGGGTACTTTGCTGGTAGTTTAATTCATACATATCGTAATTATATCAATGATCATAAAACTCCCATAGCATGGCATATACGGTTATGGTTGAAATGATGCGCAACTAGTGTTTTGATCTCCAGAGAATTTGTTTTGACAAGACAGGGAGGCGAATAACAGTTCAATGATCATTCATCATTGCCGGTAATGGTACTAGTCACAAGACGTGATCATCATAACTAAACACTTCTTAACAATGAATAATAAAAGTTAAAAGGTCAACAAAATATCATAAACTGAGTAATATAATAATATAGTTATTGTAGTTGCTGTTTTTTCTCATTCATATGTATATATATCTTTCCAATACATTGCATTGTCCAAAAATGGGCATTCAGATCAGAGGTCATGTTTTTTTTTTGCTGAAAGATAACCAAGATAAACCCTTTTATTGTATTGTTCAATTTATTGAACTCACTTGAACCTCCTACAAAGTTTGGTATTGGTATTGGATTTTGGTATTGAATTTGCATATTAATTCATGATTGTTTTGTTTCTTTACCTTTTAACCCATGCGACCTTTGCTAATGGTGGTGTGACTGACCCGGCGATTATTATTGAAAAACAAAAACAACTCCATTACAGCAATAGCCTTTTCCAACTCGGCAGAGTCGGAAAAGTTATTGGATCCCGTCGTCGTCGCAGATGATGAGACTGGAGGAGCAGGGAATGGGACCAATATAACATTGACTGGAAATCCACAAATTGACTATATTCATGACCCGAATCTTCCAAGGGAGCTGAATGGCTATAACCTTTCAGACTACCCGTTCTACCATCGCGTACCTAAAAACATCAACTTTTCCTGTGATGGAAGAAAAGATGGGTTCTACGCAAGTGTGGAACACAAATGTCAGGTATGACAAAAACACCTTTTGAACTTAAGCCGGAATCAGTGCATTTCAAGGATGCGACCTTCAAGGTCATACATGCATTGCCATTCAAACAATTTTGAAGCATTTTGTTTATATCCTGTATTTCATGTAGATTTACCATCACTGCCTGTTTGGAACTAGATATGACTTTATTTGTGCCAACTATACAGCCTTTGATCAGAGGACCTTCATCTGTCAGTTTGTTTCCGAAGTAGATTGTCCAAACTCCCACATGTATTTTCACAGGTAAGAAAGAGGATGTCATAAGTAGCTGTCCTTCAAAGGATATGTAAACCCAAATATCAAGGGTGAAAATTATAGCATTGTTGTAGGTACACATGCACTCTATGCCTTTATTCCAGGTACAGGGGACATGACTATATCTGGTAAACACGACTATAATCACCCACCTTCCCTTATTTATTTATAGAAACAAGGAGCTATATGTGACGAAATCAACAACAACTGCTGCGCCATTGTATATTGACCGCGACATCTACAGAAGGAGACCTTCAAAGAAGCATAAATCAAGACCACGTCTGGCTAGTGAGGTCGAAGATGATGGGGACACCGGAACAAATAAGCAATCTCAACAACATACTTCTGATGTGTCCAGCACAACATCCTCTCCTGCAACAGGTGAGGATGGTGCTCCAGCCGCCCCACCACCCAAGAGGAACAAAGATGCGGATTACTCGGATGACGACTATTACGAGGACGACGTTGAGTATTCCAGGCGACCAACTAGGCCTAGGCGAAGGTTCCGCAAGTGTCGCAACGGTCGAAGAAGGGGTCGTCGCTGTAGGCCAAGACGACCAGCTTACTACTATGATGATGATGACTATGCATATGATGATGAATATGATTACGCGTACTATGATGACGTACGTCCTAGGAAGGGTGGGAAGAGACGACGACCCTTAAACGCTATCCCCGCTGGAACATCCCAGGTCACCTCTACATCATCTTCTGAAACGCCATCGCCTACATCTACGACCACTACTACCACAACGGAACTGCCGCCTCTAACGTCTAGCGAATTATCTGTGGCGTCAGCATCGGATCCCTTAGATTCCGATTCCATTGCAGTGCTCCAGAAACAACGAGATGAGCTGTTTAAGCCGAGGAGGCCCACTTTGAGACCTCCATTTAGACCATCCCGACAGAATGATAAGTCTCGAACCACATCTACTACATCTACAACGACCTCTACAACAACGACTGAGCGTGCCAAGCCATCTACTACGAGTACAACGACCACCACCACAACGGAAATTCCACAGTACATATACGACTATGAGTATTACGAAGACGATACAGGCGTTGATCAGCAGGCTCCCATAAGCACAACGACAACTACAACAACCGTTAAGCCTTTCCTGAGGGGAAAGCTTCGTGGAGGAAATAGCGCTGCGGCTCTTCTGGATAAGCAACGCGTTCAGCAATCCATTCAAGTGAGAGTCACTGAGGATTCCGGAACTAATACGAATACTATTCGCAGAAGAGATAACAGCAATGTACAGACACCAACGAGGGTGGCAACGCCCCCTCCAACGACGTCAACAACAACAACTACAACCTTAGCACCACCCGTTAGCAGACCTGCAAGATTTTGGCAGAGGAAGTCAACCGTAAAAAGTATTTCAACCACAACGGCTCCTTCCACCACAACAACGACTACAACCCTTGCCCCATATTATCAAGGTAATACACAACAATACAATACTATGTACAGAAATTGACATAATGAAGTATCTGTGTCAGTAGTTAGTGCAATTAATAAGTACAACGATATTAAACATCATTATCTGTCTTTAACTTTCTAAGTGCACCCAGGCCCACCCAAGCGTATCCCGTATCCTTATCCCTTGTAAATTGAGTTCTGGTCTAATGGGTATATTAATACGGCCCATTTAAATTTGTCTTCTTGCTAAATTGAGTCAATAATAAACTCATTTCCGGTTGTCCTTTTTTCATTCTCATTTTAAAGAGTATCAAGATTACGAAGATGTAGAAGCGGATCCTCAGCCAACTGCCCCACCAAAACCAATCCCAGCACCACGACCTCAACCACCACCACGCCAATCCAACAATAGGTTCCAGGCAATTGTGAATCCCCCGCAACATCAGTATGGGACATCCCCTGCGGCTGCGTTGACGTACGCGAGCAATGCTCCATCAGCATCACCGCAGCTGCAGCCACAACAATCAGTGACCTCATCATCAAGAGGTCATGGAGGCAGCTACAGTAGCAGCAGCTATGCACCTCCACGTCCTAATAAACACTATGCAATGCAACAACCACAACAATACTCGCAAAGTAGTAGTAGTAGTTCTAGTATTAGCAGTAGCAATAATAATAACAATAGAGATAGCACTAGCAATTACAATACGAATAGTTATCATCGCCAACGTAGCCCGTCGCCACCATCTCCTGTTGTCCCTAAGCCAGAGTTTATATCTCTTGTGGATGAAGATTACAACAATCCATACGTGAGTGGACCATCCGGCTCCACGTCTCCGTCTTCCACAAGATTCCATGCTGGAGGTGGGGGAGGAGGAGGGGGTGGTGTTGGAGCAGCCCCGCAGTTTTATTTTGCTCTGCTGCGGCCGCCGCTTTCAATGCATCTGTGGCGGAGTGCTCAGGCACCTTCTTTATAATTTCATTTTGCATTTCTCTGTGACAGATCGAATTTAGAGAATAAATATAAGAACAAGTCAATATAACAATCTTTGATAATGCTAATGATTGCTTACGGGCATAAGCATTTAAATATATCAACGTCTCACATTGTTACAGGATTGAACTCCATGTCAAAGTGCAATTTCATGTCATTGAGATCCTTCCCGTGTATTTCCAATACACTAGGAGATGAAAGTACTCCAACAGTTTCTCCAATGGGTCCCGCACCATGAATAAACATCATCTTCAACATTTAAAAGATTACATATTTTTGCTTATCTATATATTCATTGAACCGCTAAGGCCATTTAAATAAATTAAATGCGTGCACAAACTGACCCCAGCATTCGAAGTACGCAGCTTATTAAGAAATCTCATGTGAACGTCAGTTTTTGGGGTAACATGATACATGGCCATGTTCGGGATTTCTATAACCTCGCTCAGAACAAAGGTTATTCTAAGTAGTGCCGTTATCCAAAACGGTCTCATGTTTTGCCAATATTTGAGAAAACAGATTTGAATTGAAACTGGCAACTTCCTCCCCCTTTTTTGCAAGCAATTTCGTACAATTACTGAAACGGAAATACACTAACAGCGTTGCACCACACGACTCAGCCATTAAACATACAAAATGCAGATGGAAGAAATGAAAGTGGACCAACATTGAATTATGAAACATCCATTGTTGTAGAGGATGCGTGTTCGTGCATTCTTTTCAAAAAAAGATAAATAAATACTTCTTTAGTTTTATTTTACAATAAAAGAACACATAAAAACCAAGGTTTAAATAACAAAGGCAGGTAGCAATAAAATCCCTGTGAATATATACATATCACATTTGTCATCATAATGCACCATTTTAAAATTCACCTTCATATATCATAAAGTTCATTTTGACTTGTGTCATCATTAACACTTGAACTAGTCGCGTTCGAATTTATGAAAACGTCTGGGCTACTGGGTGTGAATGCTAGGGGCGGCGGTGCCGACATCGACACTGAAGCCGTCGGCTGGGGCTCCCAATGAATAGAATTATCAAAGTACTCTTCCCTCTGCAACCAAGTATTCTTGATCATATCGGCGGCTTTCTCAGCAATCATAATTATGGGAGCGTTGGTGTTTGCAGACACGACATGTGGCATTATTGAGCCATCCACAATTCGGAGTCCAGTGACCCCGTAGACTCGTAACTCTGGATCTACCACAGCTTGAGGGTCATCATGAGGTCCCATTTTGCACGTTCCTGCGATATGATGCTCCGTGGTCGCATGATGACGAATGAAACATACCCAATATTCATGCGAGCCTGGCTTTACACGAGGGCATCTTGGTAATTTTCCTAAATGAATTCTTGCTCCGAATTTTCGTAGTGCTGGAGTATTTCCGATTTGCACGCCATGTTGAAGCCCATCCATAAGCACATCAAAGTCCCTTCTATCGCTCAAGTAATTTGGTTGAATGATAGGATGATGGTATGGATTCTTACTGCGCAGTTTAAGATAACCTTTGGAGAAGGGACGCAGGAGAACGGGAATAATGGAGAATCCCTGTTTGAATTGAATAGGTTTATAAAATACATCCCACGCTTCTTGTGACACGCCAAAGTAGTCCTTAAATGATGGCCTCCGCCGTCAATTGCTGGCGTTACGCTAATAAAAAAGAGTTGCAAATCCGGCCAGTCGTCGCTGCTGTTAGAATGGCGACTATGAAGAAATGCGTTTGCTTCAACTCCTACCGTTCCAGCAAAGGGACCTTTAGGTTGATCGCGTGTCGACAATGAAAAGAATAAAAATTTTAATTGTATTGTTTGAGTAACTTGCAATGAGACAAAATACTACTACAATTTTCTGTTACCCCAAGACAAGGTATCATTTTATTACCGATGTGATTACGAAATGAATGTTGATGGGCAGATATCCAAAGTTGTGCATTGTAACAATTGCATTATTTTTTTAAATTCATTAAAATCAACATGATCTCATTTGACAATTTGCATTATTAATGAATATGTTAACATTAGGAACAATTAACGTACCAGATTGTACAAACATTCCATATTATCAATATTAACAATTAATTTGTTACATGTCATATAGTGTCACACAGAGATCATTATAAAATAACGTTTTACAATAAAAATTAAACTAAACCTATTTCAAACATACCTACAGTAAATCATTATACATCTGAACCATCAACATTTTCAACTAGAAATAGATTTTTACCATACAAGACTAGATTTGATTTATGAAGCTGAGTACAAGTTTATAGTGGAAAGTGGAGATTATAAATACTACATTACTTTTATAATTCATTTATATTTTGTGTATGAATATGTTTAAACTAATCGACTAACTATCAGTACACTAGCTTATTTTTGTACAAAAACAATTCTTACCAAGTTCAACTCAAATAAAGAAAAAGCAAATTGTCAGAAGTTTCATCTCCATGAGAGAAACTACCCAGTTACCATTCCTCGCCACTTTCATACCATAGTGAAGAATCTTCGTCTGGTGGTAGTGAAGATTCTTCGTCTGGTGATAGTGACGAATCTTCGTCTTCGGAAGAGTCCTCCCAGTCTGTCTCATAATCACTTTCTTCACCATCCGAAAGCTGCTCACATTCATCCTTGAGTGGGATGTTTCCAATTGCATGTGTGATATCCTTCATTAAAATTTCCTTTGATCCCACCCGCAAGAAATCTGGTACTCGAATCAACTCTCCACTTACTGGCCCAATCGAAATGTCGTATAACGTCTCCCAATCCTCTGCTGAGAAAGTTGCAGGAATACTGTAAGCATCCAAGTTTTTATTTATAATGGGGCATGGCGTTTTTCGGTCCTCGTTTATCCTTCGCAGCATTTCAATTACCTGTAAACATTACATAAGTACATTGGTTAAAACCACGTCATACATGTCTCTCTACACTTTCACGATTTTACTGTTTATAGTATAACATCACTCGTTCATTACTTTTTTAAATTATAATTACAATTATTTAAAAAAGAAATGTTTTGATTTAGCTGTTTATAGATAGAGCTCCTACAAATCCAGCTTATGTGACTAAACTGTAATTCATTAATTTTTTAAGAAACTATTTGGAATTAACTTTAATAACTGACCAGTAGGGATTGCTCAACTCTGTGCGCTTCCTCCTCTGATGTACATGGCAGACTCCACACGTGATAAACATACTTAAAATTCTCTTTCAAGTGTTTAATGGAGCTGTATGCCTCTTCGCTAAAATGATAGCTGGACATTTTCCGCCCACTGGATTTTCCAACGTAAGTTTTGCCAATTTTAGTACCAAGGTTTGGTAAATCGGCAAGCGTTAGAACTTCATCGCAGCCAAAAACAAGATAGACGTAGTGAAGTATTTCTGTAGGATATTTTAAGATTTCGCTAATAGATTGTGCCGTAAGCGGAGTAGTTGTTATCAGCTTCTCGACAATGGTCAACTCCTTTGATGGTCTCATGCTAACAAAATAAGAGAACATTAAGAAAACATTTAATCACTTCATAACTTTTATTCACATTTCAATCCAACGCATCACTCTATACATTAAAAATCATTACCAGTTAAGAGCATGTTTGGAGGCGTGGTATTTTGACGGAAATGGTGCCAAGTCGGGACAATGAGAACATTGACTGAAGGATACATCACTATCCTTGACTCCTTTTATTTCAATTTGTATCTCCTTCGCCATGGATAACTCGAATCTTGGGAGAGCAAAAAGATTGCCATTGCACTCAGCGATATCTCTCTGAATCTTTTCAATGCGCCTTTCCGTCAAGTATTGGCTTAAATGTTGTGGCTCCAGCTTTTGGAAGAATACATCTTCCCTACCGTAATGCCTTGTGTACAGAAGCACGGTCAACTATAAACAATTACAGTAAATAAATGTATGATTTAAAAAATAAATGTAACACGTCTGACTACTAGTAGCATGAGAGGCAAGGTGGACATTTCTTTTTTAAACAATTTTTTTACCTGATCTATTGCTTCATCCAATTTTATCAGTACTTTTGGTTTTGTCTCTTTGGTTCCGTATACATAATTTTCGTTCACAAGAAAACATTTATAGTTTTCTCTCCCCTTGATTTTCATAAAGATGTTCGTGCAGACATGACTATTGTAATCTTTCGTGTGATGAAATGAGATTCTTGGTGATTTAATTCCGTACGACACTGATCCCACGTAAATGTAGAATTGGTTTGCCGGATCCGCTAAATATTCTGCCAAGGTTTCTTTCGTTACATGATATGGGACAAAGACGAGATAGTAGACAAGGCGCCGGTGGTCACAAATGAAATGGACATCGGTTGTCTTACTATAAACTGCCATGAACTCTTCTCTTGATGGTAAAGTTACTGCTCTTGTTAAGGTACTGTTTACGTACGTCATCATGCGAGTAATATCCAGTATAGCTGAAGAATGATGTTTTGAACCATGTCGATAATGAGCAGTCATTGTAAAAAATACGGTATCGCACTCAATACATTCTTTCCTACCGTCACGAACGTAATTTTTACAGTCTTCTTCATTGAAAAGATAAACCCGATTGGAAAAGCTTGTTACGATTTCATTGTACGTTTTAGGATCATTGGGTGCTAACTTGTCCTTATGATGGAACATTCTATGGAAAGAGAAACAGCTTAGATTCGGAAAGGCTATGTCACAGAAGTAGCACCTATACAAATCTACTTTTCTTTGATATTTTCTGCATTTCTTTTTTAAACCATGTATGTTTCTTTCGTGCAATGTTTTGCCGTCTTTCCTAGTAAAAGTTTGCTCGCAAAACTCGCAACTGTATGGCTTCTCGTTGAGATGATTCGATTTTCTGTGCTCAGTTAGCTCGGCATATGCTGAAAATGTTTCATTACACAGTCTACATTTAAACTTTCTCGGATTGTGGAACAATCTGTAGTGCCTCATTAACTTCTTTCGGTGCCTAAAACTGTTATTGCAAAACTCACAAATGTGAGTTCCTCCCCTGTGCATGTTTACAACGTGTTCACGTAACTGTTTCTCTGACTTTCCAACGTAATCGCACCTGGAACATTTAGCTACTTCATTGTTTTGACTAATAGTGTGAGTTGATCTAACATGCTCCTTCAAATTAGCAGACGAATAATACTCCTTATCGCAAAGTGTGCAAGTAAACTTTATTCCATTATGAAGATTCATGTGTATTCGTAAGGTGGCTGCACATTTAAGTACCTTGTCACATATATCACACTTATGTTCATCCTTGCCATGTACGTTCTTAATGTGTAAACGTAGAGCTTTCCGGTTTTTAAAGTATCTACCGCATTCTGAACATAGATGCCGAATTGTTGAATGAGCATTCTTCACATGTCCGAAGAAACTAGTCCAGTTAGTGAAGACTTTGGAACATTCCGAGCAGGTAAAGTTTTCAATTAGTGGTTCGTCACGGTCGTGTATTTTGGCTCTGTGAACGGTCCTAAACCCAGCGTTTTTGAACGATACACCACAAATATCACAGGAAGCTCGTTCGTGACTACGTTGATTATGGAGCTGTAGTAAGTAAACTCCAGACAAACGAAGGTTACATTCTCCGCATTTTATGCCTTGATCCGCATCCTTTGTGCGCAGCAAACTGAAGTTGTTCTCATGTTGACGCCATAATATTACCGTAGAGTTAAAGTCCATTGCTGTTGGAATGTGCACCGCCTCCACTCCACACTGTAGTACCGTTATGTTGTTCTTGAACACGATACTCGCTGCCATGAGTTCCACCAAAGAACCACTTGATGGATGAGAACAGTCCTCGATCTTATCGACTGTAAAATATTGGAATTTTATCGCATAAATTTCAAAATATTGCATAAGCAAACATTAACTGCTTATAAGGATATAAAGATTTAAGAAATAAATGATTTGGAAACACTAACCGAAAGTTTTTTTTTCATCATCAGTTTCTCCCGGAATTTCATCACGATAATCTTCAAAGTTCTCATGCAGGAAATGGAACAATTTATCCCTAACAATGGATTCTGTTACGTAGCCATCACAGAAAACCCCAGTTGCAATACTTTCGAAAAAGGACCTTCTGAAAAAAAGCATATGTAAAGTACATTAACGTCGGAAATTATGACGATGAAGACGATGATGGCACTCGGGTAAACAGAAGTTAATCATTGAATAGGTATTGTGTTCCTTACCCGTCATCCTCGTATTCGTAGATGTGATATTTCTCCTCCAACTCACTCCGGAACACCGCGTTTGAGGAAGGACCCTCCTGGATGTCGTCCTGGCCGCTCATCTTGTCTGTATTTACGATGAGTAACAAATGAAATTAATGATTAATGGATGTAAAAAATAAATGAGATCATTCTTCATCTCCCCTACACCGACATTACTTTTTTAAGACTCAAATTAACACATTAAATATTCGATAAAATCAGTTGTATAATTGCGAATTATGCGAATGGTTAACTTACCACAGAGTTGATGAAGCTAATTAAAAAATTAATGACAATGTATGGTTAGTCATCACGCACACTGCACCCAGTAAAACTGCCAATTTTACAACTCCAAGTCAATATCCAACCAAATCTTTGAGCTGTTAAGAAGACGACAGAACAAGTCTGCTGCACTTCGTCTCGGAATGAGTGGTCGAAAGGATGATTTCGTCATATCTTCGTTTTTGCAGGAAACAAACCGCACCACACTCTGAAAAAATACGATGCTCGCTTCGTCCTTAAGGACGCTTAAATCATCCAATTTTATACAAAAGAATGATCAAGTTCTCGCACTGATGCTGATGAATAGGAAACGAAGATTTGTGATATAATAAGCAACTATAGCTTGAACAAAGTTGGAGTCTGACATCCACTGGTTTAAATCATTATTGCTGGAGAAATGTTAGAAAATATTTTCTGAATTGATGTGTGCAACAATAATTTTCAGCTTCAGCAGCAACTTTCTTTGTTTGTGTATAATAGGTATGCATTTTTTCATAATATGCATACGGAATTGAACAGGCTAGACTTAGTGCAGGCCAGCGCAATATAACATGCATAATCCCCCATTTCAGTAAGAAAGGTTAGAGTAGGTAGTATCTTTGAGTGGAAAGAGTTTAGGTATCATTAATTTTTTAAATCATATTAATTAAACTCCACACATTAAACTCTTTCCGTCAGTGCTACCAGAAAATTTTTTATATGAAAGTAGTTTAAAAAAATAATGAAGTCATTTGACTTTGTAGTGAAGGTTAGTTCCTAAAAGCTTCTGAAAAGCCAATAAGCTACTAGTATGAAAATGTGAAGTACTGACAGTGCAACTGATTCTGCAAACCTACGCAATATGAATTTATGCAAAATGTATACTTTCTCGATAAGTTTTGCATGATGCGAAAGATTAATGCATATTTAGTTAACCTAACTGCGCATTTTGCTTTCCACTACGTCACTCATGTGGTTCTTGACAGAAATTCAAGGCTATGGATCAAAATTAATTATTTCAATGCATAAGATCTAATTGCTATTCTGGAGGATGAGAGATTACGATAAATTTATAATATGAGGTAAATGAAGAGGATGAGGTTACACAGCCAGAGGAATGTTCGTAAGAAACAATGACTAGATTTTCATGCAATGCAAATGGATAATTAACTGCAAAAAAAAATATCACAAGGAGTTTACATTTCAACTAGTTTATTAATTTTTTAATTCAGTTTTTCCAACAGATATGTAAGTACTTCAAGAACATGCTATTATTATAAAGGCATTTGCTTATTTTATACTGCAATGTCAAAAACAACATTTCAAACTTTTTATTCCTTACATCAATGAGTAGTTAATTCATTACAACCCAAGACATTTCTTTTTTAATAACTTTCATTACTCTTAACTAAAATCATATTTACTTTGCATCTACAGCTCTGCCATACGCATTTAAGTTGATTTTACCAAACATTTTTATGGTGAGAAATTTTTGCCTGGATAGTTGCATTGAGTAACCATCTAGCTTATCGAGACGCAGAACCTCCATCACACTTTCAAATTCCTTACCGACATCAGCATCGTATGGAACATTCAGCTCATCATCGATCACTTTGTTACACCGCCAAAAGGACCATTGAATGAGCATCTTGTATACGTCAATTTCCTCAATGTCGACATTTGCCGTTTTTAAGAAGAAAAGTACATCATCCCTCTCCAGTCCATTACAAATCTTAAAACGCTCTTCCATATTGAACCATGAGGTGAAAGTTGACCCAATATCTGTAATCTCTTTTGCTAAACGCAGACTGATTAGAATTTGTACAATTTCTACTTTGCTTCTGTGATTATCGATGCTGTAGTGGGCATTTCCAAAAAGGAACTTTGCAACGTTTGTTATGCCAAGGGTTTTCGCAATTCTGAACACTCCCATTGTTATTTTGCAAAGGTCTTCAGTTCTTCTTTCCTTTTCATACAGTAACTTTTGAAAGAGAGTGGCATCTTGTCCAGTAGCTTGAACTGAAGGAATAATGTCAATTTTTTTGGGGGAAAACTGTCCAAGAATCTCAACATGAACGTGCAACGGAAGAGCATCTCCTCCAAAATCGCAGTGACATGCAACTACTGTTCCAAGTCTTAGTTTAGCATTTCCAAGTGTCAAAATTTCATACAAATTCATAGTTGGGGAGAACAAAGGTAAAGCCAGCATTACATTTTGTCTCAACGTTCCCCAAATTCTTGCAGTGGTTAGTTTGTTGCATCCATCACCCATCAATGTTGCTGACCCTGATTCGATGTCCATAAATGTTAATTCTTCTAGTAATGCTGAGATGCCTGTCAGTAAGGATTGGAGGTTGCTGTAAATAGTTGCAAAATCCAAGCTAATCTTGTTGCAGAGTTCTTCCGGTATGATGTCTAGCACAGCCTCGTTAGGATAGTTGGCCATCACTTGCTTTTGCAGGCGGTAGAGCATTACTTTTTTAATAATTTTTTTATATTTGGGGTCGGTGATTAATGAGTGTTCATGAAGATTAACAAGATGGGGCAGAGATAAGCGCATTACAAAGTCCAGTAGAAACAGGGCGACAGGAAATGACCCACAATAGGTTTCAGGGCCAAGATCAAGAAATGCAACCAACTCGTCAATTTCATTGTGCTCCTTACTCCCTCTTAATAAACCAAGTAACGGTGCAGCAGCAGTTTGCCGTGGTCCATCAGCAAGATCATTAAACTGTTGGATAACTGAAGGCTCGTTTGTGAGCCCCCAGGCGGCGAGAATAAAGGAAGGATCCTTTGTGGATGGGTTTGAGGTGGTTGCAGAGTGCTCAGGTGGTCCTCCTTCCTTTGCATTAATAAGCTCGTCGTTGTTGAAGGCATAAGACTCTGCTTCTCCTTCGGTTCCAATATTACCTTCACCAGGTTCCTGGATTCGGATTACTTTGCTGGGTTGGGACAGCTGGAAGATCCCATGGCATAACTCCTCACCACAACCACCACCATCAACGACTCGCAGAGATTGCACAGGCGTTGGAACGTAGGCTGCTTGCAACCGGGGGCGTTTGAAGAGTCCTTGAGAATCTTCACCGGGTATGACGTTCGACATCTCACTGACATCTTGCTGAGTCTCAGGAACTTGGCTGATTTCCACCTCAATTTCAGGCTCCTCACTATCGCATGTATTTTCCTCCAATCTCTCCGCGTATTTAGATTTCCCCTTGTTCTGCAATAAAATAGATTAAAAAAGAAATGATGAGAGATTTCTTCTCCTTCAGCATCGTGTCGCTTTGTATTAAATGAAAATGGTCATCATCATCAGCACGTACTATTTTGAATAGCTGGAGTATAAATGCATAAACTATGTCCCATTTAGGTTCCACAACTTACCCTCACTCTGTTCATTGTCGTCTGTTTTTTCCCTTGACGGATAACCACAGGAAATGATGAATCGCTCTGTCCGTGTACATCAACTTTGTGCTTATCCAAGTTATACCTTCTTTCAAAGGACTGGCAGCAGAGGTCACACGCGAACTTGAGTCGTTTTTTAAGGAACTTTTTGTGCTTTGCTAGCTGATCTGCGTCTTCAAACTCCCTACTACACTTTTCGCACCTGTAAGTTATTTTCAAGTGGTACTTTTTAACGTGTTTTGTTAAGTTCGAATTACTGTTGAACTCTTCTTCACACGCTTCACAAGAGAACGGTTTTTCGCCTGTATGACTTCTGATATGTACCTCCAAGTGTTTTAAATTAAACTTGTTTCCACAAAAAATGCAGACAACATACATACCTACATGGCAAATTAGTTTATAGGAGATGTTTTAAAAAAGGAATGAAGTTTTAAAGCGACATCAGTAGCTAATCAGAATGCTTAGAATAAACAACAATGAGCTGAAACAGAGTTTCGGAAGAAGAAAAAGGCTTAAAAAAGTAATGAAGGATGACGAGGCAAATTGTGAGTGGGTGTTCTTCGGCTCGGTATCTTTGCATCAGGTAGAAAACGTATTTTCTCCGAAACTGCAACGTGAACTTAATCTTGAAAATACTCTAGCTTGTTGATCGAGATGAATCTTGCTTCTTTGTCTATATGTGCGGGAGAATCCTGATGGGGCATGATGAAATTAGTAAACCTGTTTAGTTTGTCCTATTTGCCTGTCATCATTGGCATCACTACTTACATATTTGACAGGACGATATTCTTGAGCAAATCAAGATACCAATTTCCTTATAATTTCTTTTTTAATCCATACATACCTATATGACATGTTGACATAGTTGATGAGGTAGGTAATTAGAAATGATTTAAAAAAGGAATGGAGTTTAAAAGCGAGATCAATAAATAATCGAAATGTTAAGACTGTGCAATAGTAAAGTGAAGCGGTGGTTTGGGAAAAATAGGCTTAAAAAAGTAATGAGGCGTGACGAGGCAAAATTTAATCCTGAAAGTACTTTAGCTTGCCGATCGAGATGAATCCTAGTTTCTTTGTTTAGGCGTGCGTCTGAATCAAGAGTTGGGAAATGAACAATTCGAATTACCTATTTACTCTTCATTTCTTTTTTAATCTATAATAACGATTTAATTTTAAGCATGAAAATTTGTAATGGGACTTTATATAAATATTTATTACGCAAGACACATAGAATTCATTTCTATCATCATCATAAAGCAACAAAGAAATCAAATTTAATATGCATATGTTAAATATGTGATCAACATCATTCTCAATTCTCAATAATAAATTCATGCAACTCCGTACAAGTTCACCATCTCCACTTCCAAGTCCCTTTGCTGGAGCCCAATGGTGGTGCAATCCAAACTGAAATATACATGAGGATGGTTTATGAGATTTAGGCTAAAGCAATATTCACTGTTCATTAATTTTTTAAACCATCTGTTCTTACCGCATGACGCTGCCAACATGCTCATTCCCGATCCCAGTGTTGACCATTTCTCTCACGACAGATTTGGATTTGACCCCAAGCTTGCTGTAATAGTCCAGGTCGACCCGGAAGACAGTGACAATGTCTTGTAATCCACCAAAGACAGACGCAATCAGGTCAATCCATTCCTTGATGGAACAGTACTCGACATCACCGTTAGAAAGCTGCAGGGCTACCTCCTCCACAATGATGAGACTTACACTGCGAATATTAAAAATTGCATCTTACTTTATAAAAAATATGGGTTAAAAAAGGTTAACAGTCAAAATACTCATTATATAATTACCTTTCAAACTGTACGAGGAAGCTCTGGAGGTAAGCAAATAAATCCTCAGCGACGGCAGGTTTTGGAAGGTCGTAGTCTTTGGAATGTCTTGTCGCCCAGGAAGGCCTTTGGTAACGGATAGTACCTTTCTTTGTAGAAATTGTTAGACAGGAAAAGTACTCAACGTTTGGGAGATTCCAATAGACGTTTCCCTCTGTTTCGATTTCAAGGCACTCATTTCTAAACTGGCGAATGATATTTCTTGAAATCCACTTGGTTGATTTTTTGCTTATGATCTCCAGAATGTCTCCTCCACGGAAATTGCTGCGGTTTAGAGCTTGGAAACTAACGGGTGAATTGATGTTGTAAACTGTCTTTTGATAATACCGAGTGTGAACCAATCTTGCTTCATTTGGACCCTTCAAATCGACCAGTGATTTAGACATTCCTTTAAGTGCCCGGACCTGCCAATTTGTCAGTTGCCTGTCGCCAACTTTCTCCTCCAATTTCTCAGTGTCCATGTTGGCTAGCTCTTCAACAGTTGTGTGAGTTTCCAGAAGGTGCTTCAAGAACCACTCACTCATCCGATAGTCCTGAAGAATGCAACAAATAGAACTGTAATTTATAAAATGTTTTTGCATTTATAAGCTAAACACATCCTTTTTTAGGTATAAACAATGACTACTACGATTACGATGCAATAAAAATTAAATATAGACATACTTTCAACGCACACGATAGACAACAGAAACCAGCCCTTTGCTGGAAAACTCCAGGAATAGCGTTTAAGAACATTTTAAGTTAATTTAAAAAATAAATGCAGTGAATTAATCAAAGGGATACGGTGGAAAAATATTATCGTCTCTTGTAGTAAATGAGTTTGTGGATGAGTGTTTGTACGGGAGACACACCAGCAAGCAATCGCAAACAAGTTTCGTCGTGAAACGTTGGTTGAACTCCAGAGCGCTAAAGATACGTACAGGAAGGAACAATGTGTTTACATTCCTCTTTATATTGCAAAGTTCATGATAACAGCTTGTTAAAAAATAAATGCCTGATTAAAAAGAAATGATTGATTACAAAGGAAACGCCCGATTAAAAAGAAATGCTTGATTAAAAAATAAATGATTGATTACAAAGGAAACGCCCGATTAAAAAATAAATGATTTGTATTCCGGTTTCCTATATATATTTATATATATGCATCTATGTCTACATGCAATTTGAGATGATGGATCTTCATGTTAAGTTATGTAAAAGCTTCATGTACTTCTTGGTAGTTAGCAAACTTTACTTAATGGTCGGTAGTTAGCCAACTTTGCTTAATGGTCGGTAGTTAGCTAACTTTACTTGATGGTCGGTAGATAGCCAACTTTGCTTATTGGTCTGTAGTTAGCAAACTTTGCTTGTTGGTCGGTAGATAGCAAACTTTGCTTATTGGTCGGTAGATAGCAAACTTTGCTTGTTGGTCGGTAGATAGCAAACTTTGCTTATTGGTCGGTAGATAGCATACCTTTTGTACTTGCTGGTCGGTAGATAGCAAACTTTGCTTAATGTTCGGTAGATAGCAAACTTTGCTTAATGGTCGGTAGATGGCAAACTTTACTGAATGGTCGGTAGATAGCAAACTTTTCTTAACGGTCGGTAGATAGCAAACTTTTCTTAATGGTCGGTAGATAGCAAACTTTGCTTAATGGTCGGTAGTTAGCAAGCTAGCTTTACTTGCTTACCTGTTGGTAGTTGGCAAACCTTTTATATACCAACTATTTTTTCTATACTTACCTTACCATTTTTACTAATTACAAGCTATCGGTAGTCGGCAAACCATTTCTAATAGTTTTAATTTTTTGGTAGTTTCATAACAATTTCAATCCTTGTAAGTTACATGTAGTTAGAACGTTTTTTGTATACTCCAGTTCATTGGTCAGTAGTTTATTCTTCCAACCGCTGTAACTTAGTCATTGTTCAGTATCAAAGAATACAGGCACTCAATCATTAACAGTACTTTATTTAAACATGACCATTACCTTTCAATTAATCTTAGTAACTGTCTGCTTCGTTCAATTAATCTTAGTAGCTGTCTGCTTCGTTCAATTGTTCACTACGACCACCTCCGTTATGCTGTAAGTTGGTACACCGAAGACGGGTGATGTTCATAACTATTTACTGTTCAAGTTTCTTGCAAATTGTATTTCTACCTGATTGGCAGTAACCGTGAAATGAAACTTAGAAGCCGCAGTCGTGAAATCCGTATTGTGAAGTATTGTGATGAACGATGTGTAGTATAACTTTCTAACTTTCTAAGTGGGAGACGAAAGTTTCCAAGAAATCAGGTATCATATTGTACACATTTTAAATTTTATGAAATTTTAGATCAATTATTTATTAACTTAAATGCCGTGGGTTTAAATTGCAGTCTATTGTAAGAAGCAGTTGTTAGAACTGGATGTGATATGTAACAACACCCCACTCTCATAAGTTACTATCGGAGTAAATTAAGTTTGATACTGCTCAGAATTAACTTATCATTAGGAAGGGTGAAATTATAAACCTACACTAAGTATAATACTTTTGGCTAATAATATAGACATATACAGTTTTAATACTACGTTGCCATAAAGTTTGGAATCATGACGCGCTGATGTTACTTAAAAAAATAGATAATTGCATTTTGCCTCATCATTATGAATAGGTAGAAGTAGTCACTCTAACATTTTAACCAGAATTCGAGTACCATCTTGTGTTAAAAGTGCAAAATCCATCAAAGTGCAATTAAATGTGCTAAGTTAATCGCGCTTTTTGATGCTTGTATGCTAAATTTTTTAACACTTGCTCATTTTTATTTGATATAGGCTTTTAATTAAGTTTATCTCATAGTATATAATGGAAAATATTCGGTATGTGATGATAGCACGCTGTTATAAATAGCAATGTAATATAATATGCAACTGCAGATTCACATGTACAACTACGCATTTAAACTTCATTTATTTTTTAATTAATTTTCAAAGTGAATTAAATGCTTGGATAACAAAGACTGTCACAGTGTTGTATACATCATACACTGCCATCTACATTCAATACACGATATCAGCATAGTCAGCAGTTCCAAGTAGGTACGTTACGAGAGAATGTTGTTTTTATTTTCCTTTCCGGAAGGTACATTAATTTTTTAAACCACTTTAATTACACAATTTTTTGTGAATGGATGTGGTATATAGTTTCAGGTAGTACAACATATCGGCCATTACTTGACATGTGACTGTTCCTTAATTATTTCTACAGTTACCTAACTTTTTTATTTTACTGAGCACTTAGTTTGTGTAAATAAACACACA
Source organism: Sinella curviseta (assembly GCA_004115045.4). NCBI lineage: Eukaryota > Metazoa > Arthropoda > Collembola > Entomobryomorpha > Entomobryidae > Sinella > Sinella curviseta. The sequence continues at coordinate 29,945,958 of CM023203.3, read as the reverse complement.
GGTGTTGCTGGATCAAACTATTTTAACGTCTTATAGTAGTAAGCATGTAAATTGATAGTGTAGACAGTTGAAGTTAGTTTTATTGTGCATAAAATGAAGAAGGAAGTGATACTTGATACACTAGTAGTAACATCTTGAGTAGTTAAAAAAGTAATGCGCCTAAAACACAATCGACTGTTCGTATAATATTATTGTCTCCTTTAAAATATCATGAGCATTCAGTAAACCTACAGCAACTCTAATGAATCTTTGTATTTTTCTCCACAGTATCATTTATTTTTTAACTCATCTTTCCATCTACAACATCCGCAAAGCTTTGCCTACACCTTGGACTAACCGATAACATCCTTCCACTCAGGTCAGTTTTTGATGGAAACCTATTTTCAGTGTTACTTTACAGTTAAAAGATTTAAAAAATAAATGACTCCGATAGAATGATTGCTCTTGATGGACATTCCTTAATGTTTTTAACTATCCCTGTCATTGCAGGTTCATTTCTTTTTTAAATAACTCTTCATCTCCTTTTCCTCCCGACGAAATGGGTGACGAAATCTACCCAGGAGTTGAGCTCCACCGCCTGGACCCGGAAATAAAAAAAGAGGAAGTTCTGGAGTACATTGTGAAAGTAATTGGTTCTGGTAAGCTGCTGATAAATTGAATGTAGGGAATGTGGCGTAAATCACAATAGCTATAACAATGGCTAAAAATTTGCATTCCTTTTCCACAGACCCTAATTTGTACCGGAAAGGTCTGCCCCAAGTGGAATTGTTCCCTGGTGTGGAGTTCAACTATAAGGCACGGGCCGTCGTCTCAGGAATCCTCCTTCCTTACAATGAAATTCGGTCAAGGGTCGGTTGGAATAAAATTACATGTCAGAGGAGGGATGGAACAGTTACGAAATGGTACGCACACGTCCACAACGTTGACTTTGGGATTCAACGAACTGATTATGGAGATATGGAGCACCAGAAATTAATGATCCACAATAATCTTAAAGAAGGCTTAGGGCTGGGTGATGTACTCAACATCTTTACGGACGAGTTTAAAGATGATGTTGGCTCTCTTAAGCATCTCTCGACTACTGTTTACTTTAATAAGGTACGATTGTCACAAAAAAATACATTGTCACTCGTACACGACAGCATTAACGAATTTTTTAACTAATTACTGCTCATGTTGTTGTTTGAAGTTGGATGCGAACGTAGAAATGCTTAAAGGTGTTGGAACCCTCCTGTACAGTGGGTCAACTTCTGGTCGCGGTTATCAGAAGCAAGGAACAGAGTACAATTGCACAGAGGCCGAGTTTATGTACCGTTTGGAATCACTGCAGGCTTACAGTAAGAAGTTGAATGAATATAACCGGCGTGTAGTTTTTTTTGAAAGAAGATAATTTAAAAAAATAATGATTCTCTGTTGCAACTTACAGCTGCATTCAACGGTAACTCTGAGTTTTCAGAAACCTGTGGTAATTTTATCATCTCGGACGATCAAAAACTGTGCCCAGTGGAAGACAACCATGGGCTTGGAGTAGGGGGTGATGTTTTAAATGTTAAAGGTGAGATATTGGAGAACTGACAAGCATGAGTCATAGTGTAAAACAATAAAGTGAAACTGACAATACATTTTCATATTTTAGGCTTATTGAAGGAGAACGGGTACATTCCATTTACAGCAATTTGCGATGGGGTCATTTGTAAAACTAAAATGAACAATTTGGCAACTAAATGTTATGTCTGTGATAAGGAGTACAACTTGTTGGGTATCGGACCCGACATAACTTGGATCGCGGGGAAGTGTGATTGCAAACTAGACGGGTAATTCCCATACGTGTTAATTAATTGAATATGCTTCAGCCATTTATTTTTTAATCCATTTTTTCTATAATATCGCCAAATATAAGTAACGCTTTTGGTCGATAAGAGATAAGATAAAATTTAAAAAAGAAATGAAATGTAATTGGACCTTTGTGTTTTCTTACAGTTCCCCTCATGTATGGCACAATGAAGACTTTTTCCGTCTGACCATGCCTGAAACTGCCTCCAAAATTTACCTCAAGAAGGAAACTGATGATATTATTAAAGGAGATAACCTGGTCCGCATGCTTCCACCAGTGAAGACTTTGTACGACAGTATCCGAGATTTTACAAAAAGGGCCTACACCATCGCCAAGTCCGCTTTTACATTCAATAAGCGCCTGCTTCACACGCAAAAGGTTGATGGAACTGTTACATCTGTTGAAGTGTTAGAGCTGTACGAAGCCGGTGTAGGGATGATAAAAAGGATGAGGGTTCAACTGACCGTACCGCATTCTGCTCTTTGGTGTCCCGATGGCGTACTGAAAATAAATGAAGTCACCCTAATTCCATTGGTATTAAAACATATTAGAAATATAAGACCTGTACTTTGTAGCAGCTTGGATTAATTGGAGATTTGCAATACTTTTATATGATTATAGGAGATGGATAAAAAATTTGGAGACGAAGGTGTTTCCTTCAGAGAAGCCAAAAGTCATTTGTGGAAGAGGGGCCGTTTGGAAGACATTATCATGAGTCCTGATGATACTAAACTCAGTATTGTAACCGTCACTGTTCCAATTCCGGAAAATGTTGAAATTCTTGTGGAGCAAGTGTACCGCCTCATACCAAAACCACCAACGTCAGAAATAGATGGCCTCCGGCGCTCAGTTGCTCTATGGAAGACAGCAATTGACATGAAAGGTGGATATGCACGGAAATATGTAGGGGTGGTGATTTCAACTGAAGAAATTGAAACTGAATCTGTGGGGAAGAAAATGAAGGTGTGGGAACTGCGAGTGGCAATTTCAGCTGCTGAAGATCTGGCCCTTAATTTGGAAAACCGGCTAGATCGAATTTACGTTGGAGCATTTTTAAGTGTAATGCTTTATTCTTCTTCACATTATTTTTTTAATACATTTATCTTAATTCTAGTTGTGCGTTTCGATGCAATTGTAGTAGTATTAAATGTATTAAAAAAGAAATGAATTGGTGGATTTTAGATCCCTGGATGCGATTTTGTCACACGGGAGCCAGCCAGAGTCGTCGGCTTTGAAAGTGATAAGGTAGACGAGGGATACGCATTTGTTGAGCTTTTGATAAAGCTCCCATCACACCATGTGCTGGACGAGGAGGAATCCGGATGCTCCATAAAATTCTGGTGCATTCGATCGGACATTCAAGATGCTGACATTAGAAGTGTGATGGATGGTTTGGGTGATTTGAGGATACCAAGGCCAGATATTAACATTCCTGCAGGTGCCGAGGATGAGTACAGGGAAGCAAATAATGCAGCACCTTCCAACCAACTTCTGGTTGAGCCTGTGTTGGATCAGCTTGATAGATCTCTTCTTCCTTGGATCGTGGCTGATGGCCCTCCCTTATACATCACATGTTATAACCGAGCTCTACAAATCACTAGTATGGACGATATAGATGTTGTATTGGCCGAATGGCGTGAGATAACAATAAATGACGTTAAGGGGTTAAACATTCTACTTCACGAGTCCAACGAAACCCCTCATGATTTCACGGTTGCACAAACAAATACTAGAAAGAATATTATGGAGGGAACTATTGATAGAATTATGGATGTCTTGAATGATTCTCAGGTTAGTGGTATAGGATGCGTTGTGAAGATTACAGTAATTACCAAAATATTCATTTACTCATTAACACTTTGCGTCTTTTCAGAAAGAGGCTATCAGTACGTTTTTGAATCTCAAGTACTCGCTCACCAGAGGACCGCCTGGTACATTTCTTTTTTAAATAATTTTATGTTTTAAAAAAATAATGTTAATTGTTGGAATGATTGTAAGTGTATATTATGATGTTAAATAGGCACAGGAAAGACATCGACTGGTGCTTACGCCGCTGGAGTTCTCTACTGCATGGAGAGTAGCATTATGGTCTACGTCGCAGCAAGTAATTATGCAGTTAATGAAGCAATGGCAAAAATGATTAATGTTCAAAAGAAGTTCATCCCCGCCATTAAAATCACAAGGATAATGTCAGAGAAAAGGGCGTGGCAAATGCTTATAGAATCTAGGGATGCACCTAACGAGGATAGGGACATGACGTACCTTCATGAACAAGTTAGAGCACACGACGCTTGGAACTCGCCTTTCAACAAAGATGTTGCGGATATATATAGACGTTAGATGAACAAATAATTTTATTCTACATCTTCATTACTATTTTAATACATCAAATTCTCATTAAGCGCACCTTATTTGTCTACAGGTTTTCATACCCGAGGGGAATCATCAAGGATTACTTTGCTTGAAAGGAGCCGATTACAAAAATTCGTACATCGATTGTCTGTTGGTCTTTTGATACAGAGTGATATCATCTTTACAACCATTAGTACAGCGAATGATAAACGACTTGAAACTGCCCTGCAAATCTGTAAACGGCAAAATCGTGGATTTGGGGCGCTTTTCGTTGACGAAGCATCGGTTGTACAGGTTCCCAGCATGATGCCATTGCTGTATTTAGGCGCAGCCAGGACATACACTTTGGGCGATGAAAAACAACTGGGAAGCGTTGTGAAGGACGAATCAGCAAAAGTAGCAGGCCTTGGCGTTAGTTGGATGGATCAGCTATTGATGAAGTATGGCATTTGAGCTTTCATAATTAATGCGTTGTGTTCAAAATGTGACAAAAGTACAAATTGTCTTTCCTATTTACAGTGAATCAATGCATGAAAACAACGCGATTACAATGCTCCAAGAACAGTACAGGATGTTTAAGCCAATAGGGGACGTAGTTTCAGAGTTTATGTATGACGGCTTGGTCACTGCTTCACAGAGTGTTTTGGAACGGGATTATTCTCGAGTGTACGCCGACCTTTACAAGCGAATTCCAGAGTTACCCGAAACCAACATGTTGATATGTACATATGAACATAATGCTGAAGTTCGCCAAAAGGTACATCAACCCCTCATTTATTTTTTAAATAATTTTTAGTATTACAACCAGAATAATGGTTTTTGACTTGGTTGTATGATAAAAGTATTAAAAAAGTAATGATTTATGTAGGGCACACATTCCATCAACAACCCGACGGAGGTCGCCATCATGAAGGACATTCTTCGGACCCTGAGCTCTTCCAATGTCGACATGTCTACGGTCACCATAATCTCCATGTATGATAGTCAGGTTCGACATGTTGCCAAAATGCTGGAAAAAATGGGAGAGAGATATTCGGTATTAGAAACAAGTGTTATTTATCCTTCCAGATATGTGAAGCTTAATTGCAAATAAAGCTATAATGATTGGTAATTTTATTGATTTATTGCAGATGGTCAAGAATGCTACTGTTGATTCGTATCAAGGTAAACAATCGGAGTCTTTGTCGGAGATTTTATATATTTTATAGATAATTTAGTTTTCATTTAAATAGTGTTTTTACTTCCTGATGTTAAAATCTGAAAGTGAAATGTTAATAAATTCAATTATCATTACAGGTAAAGAATCGGAGATAATCATCTTGTCCAGTGTACGCAGCAACCGAGTGAACAACATTGGATTCTTAAGAGACACGAGGAGATTCAACGTAGCATTAAGCCGCGCGAGGGCTATGCTTTTCATCATCACCGACGTCAGGACTTTTTGGAAATGTACTTTGAAGGATATTAGGCGGATGATAAATCTGTGGATAAAGTACAAAGTTCCAGTAAAACAATACTACAACGATGAAAAAGGGTATACTAAAGCAAAGGGGGTTGACACGCTGGATAAGTTCATGTCAGAAAATAATCTAACCTCGAAGTAACTTTTGTATTACTTTTTTAACACTTATTATTCTTTTTCATTTGCTTTGTTGGTAGTAGTAATTAGTATTGATGATTTTAAAAAAATAATGGAGATTTGGTTATCCTTCAAATAACTATGAGCAGATTCTAAACTTTGATTTTGAAAAAAGTTTACCCGAGCGTTCTTATATTGCAGACTTTACTTTCAAAGTATTTTGTGAAGGTGTAGTAACACAGGAAATTTTACAATTTAGTTGACGTGCGATGTTTGAGTAGCATTAAATTAAATAAGTTTAGGAATTTAGGTTATCATCGTCTATAAGTGCCTCTATATCTTGGTTTATAATTTAAAAAATTGATTTAAAAAATAAATGACGTAGGTATGTACTACTGATAAGTTTTTTGTAATGTTCAGATGAATTTTGCGGCTATTGGTCAGTAGAAATTGCTCAATACTATAAGTTCTGATTAATGTAAGGAGTCTTGTCAAGGTATTGCGTTATTTTAAGGAGTGAGCAATATTATCATATATAAATTGGATAAATCATTATAACCTTTCTTCTTCCCACAATTTGTATTGATTATTGGGGTAACAGTAGTTTTTAAATGTACCTACGGACTCTACATTTCTTACCTTATTATTGCACATATATTTTTTGAATTGTAACATAGTAATGACATTGTCCCTTGCGATTAGTATTTTTAAGTTGGATATACCTCATACTACAATTAAACTTGAGTGTTTACTTTGGGAGAACGCGTCTTAAGTTAATATTAAGTGTTTCATCTCACATGTAGTTAATAATAATTAATGGAATTAAAAACAAGGGTTAGGTAAGACGGTTAGGATTAAAGCGAGAAAATGATGTTGACATCAAGCTACCTACTTTTACTTATTAGATCATTTTTAAGATGATGTCTGTGTGCTAGAGTGCCAGAGTGCTAGGTGAGAGCGCAATAATATACACGCCTGGTGTAATATAGAGATTTTCTCAATATGAAATTACTTTTCTCAGATTGGGAGTCTTCCATCAGAGCGAAAAGTGAGTGGGAGGGAATGATGAGGGTAACCTAAAATAATGCATTTACCTTCCATTGTATTACCATAATAAAATATCACCTCATCACATCACAATTTTCATTAGATATGTAGTGTGTGGTTGGCTGTGGCTGGGAAAGTAATAATGTCATTCGTGCTGTTTCCCTCAACTCATTTTATGTAGTCTCCCTCCACTCCAAGCTCTTTTATCTTTCTCTTCAGAAAGCAAGCAGGAAAAAACGCACATATGCCTGAGAATACAGACCAGCAACTTTGTGGA
>CM023203.3:29847765-29938769 GCA_004115045.4 Sinella curviseta | reverse complement strand
AAGTTGCGGAGAAGATATGTTAAGTACATGAAAATTGTCGTTTGGGCCAATTTGTCACCTACACATGATCTGAAATGAAGTTTATTAAAATAATTGATTGAAAATATTGAAATGAATCTGAATTGGCTAGAATGTGACTGCTTGGTTTTGTACCTTCTTCCTGTACCCCATGACATTTGGATATACTCCTCCTTCCCATTGAGTTTTCCATCGGATCCTAAAAATCGTTCTGGCCGGAATGTATCCACGTCTTCTCCAAAAATGTCTTTACAACGCATAACCGAGTATGTGTTTAAAGCCACGGAAAATCCCTGGAATAATACAATTATTTTAGTAATACGTTAATCATGTCATTTGGGGAACCTGCGAATCAATATCTAGTTTAATCATTTCAAAACTTACCTTCGGAATCAGATATCCATTGTAATGATAGTCCTGGGTTGCCTTTCGTGGTCCTGGGACAGGCAGAATATTACTCATTCGAACGATTTCCATCATCGTTGCAGTTGTGAAAGGAACCCTTGAATCAATCAGTGATATTAGTGATATACTGAGTAACGTTCATTCTTAGCTGCAAATGGAAAAGTGTTTGTTTGCACTTACTTAGATTTGTCCATTACAGAAGCAATTTGTTTCTTTTCAAAAACCGTCTCCAGTTCTGCTTGCGCTTTTTTCTGAGCTTCCGGATTGAGCATCAAATACAAGATTCCATAGGCCAAGGTATTACTCGTCGTTTCAAAACCTCCTTGGAACATGTCGTAGCAAATGATGACAAACTGTTCCTCTGTGAAGCAATACATAATGATATGCAATCAAATAAATGTAATTTTCATGATTTTTAACTTTTAACTTTTAATGATCATATGTAACCTGTAAACAGTTCGGTCTTTCCACCAGCCTTGTCAATTTCATGGAGAAAGCGATCAATGAAGTTTTTAGGTTCCTCCTTGTACTCTTTCCTACTACGGTGATCAGCAATCACTTCCTATATTTATAATACAAAATTGTAAAAAATATACAAATAATTAAAAAGATTCACGAAAAAATGCAAAGAAATATAATATCTCAGCTTGCCCTGATAAACCCCCAAATCATTTCATTTCCTTCTTGCATTCTGTTTGCTCCAGTCCATTCTTTGAATATAAAACGTAGAAACGGATATGCGACAACCATTCCAGCACCAAAGTTGCCATTTTGAAACCAAGTGGAATTTATTTTCAAAAGTCTTTCCAGATTTGGATCATCATGATTGTATCGTTCTCCGGCCATGAGAGCCCAGAGAATGCTCATTATACTCGGCTGGAAAAACCGTTCCATGCGATGTCTACCACCATTTTTCTTTGCTACGTTGCTCAGTCTGTCGTGAAAATGCCGAATCTCTTCGCTGACCACAGCCTCCATTGATTCACTTTTATTGAAGCCATAATCTCGGAGTGCTCGTAGGACGTACGTTTTCAGTTCCTTTTGGGCCGGTAGGCTGCTGAAGATCATGCCTGAAAATTACCATTTACTATATTAGGTAATATATATCGATATACTATATTTTATGAACAAAGCAAGCTATTGAGGTTTGATGGAATCGAAAATATCCTCTGGAAATATTTTAAATTACCTAGTTCTTTTCCATGAGATCGATCTACAAGAAAGCCGGTCCATAAACGGCCACTTAGCTCCTCCTTCTCCAAAAGCGATTTCAGGGCCTTGTATGACGATAAAACGACTGTAGGAAAGTTTTTATGTGAATTTTGCGTTTCCAAGATTGATTAATTTTCAAAGGATTGAGTGTAGACATTGCATTATATGTAATTATGCTTACTTTGATCCTGCAGACCAACTTTAACGTACATAATTTCCCCATATTGTTGGGACAACTTGTGATAAGCCCTATAACCAAATGGATGCGCCTTTGCGATTTGTGGTAGATTTCCCAACAATGGATATTGTGCTGGCCCTTAAGTGTAAAAAATATTTTCGTTTAACATGTCTCTAGCAATGAACCATAATAATCGCTTCGCCAATATTTTCCTTGATTCCAAACTGTTACGATACCTGGAGGAAGATTTTTCCTTTTTGGACCGCCCCAAAGGACCCATATTAACAAACCAGCTACAAAAAACAATAGATATTCCTGGAGCATTTTGATTTTTGTAGAAACCGTATCTAGCAAACGGTAAATGTAATATTCCTTTCAAATGCACACGCAGTGCAAGAAGAGAAGTAATTTCTTATTGAAATGAAATGATTTGTAATGTGCAAAGCATATATATATGTATTACTGATATAAATAATTATTCATGTTTTACCAATTTCATTCCTTATCAGAATCAGAAATATTAATTGTAAACGTGAACATGAACATCCTTGTTAAACTGCATAGTGAGCTGATATTGCAAGTTGTAAAGTGTCAATAAAATACTTGATCTTTATGGTAATTAACAAGATATTTTGAAGTATTTATTATAAGCTCTGCATTGTCTTCGCAGAGAATCAATACTTGTCGAATAAAAAGTTATCAGCATTTAATTATATCAGATAAAAGGGATATGACAGACGGTGACTGAAATCCATTGAAATCAATCATACAAATCACGTCATAAACTTATTGATGAAATTGAGCTTAGGACACTGACGGTAGGCGCATGCTCCTAATTGTCATTACGTGTGGCAGTGAACTGAACAGTGGCAAAATCTCAGAATGAGTACATCGAGCAACGTGTAATGTCGCTTACATTAATGACACATGACGAATGTCATACAATCTAAATCGAAATTATTTTATCTTTATATTATGAAATAATGCGAAGATTTTGCTATTTTCCCAATTCTTGGTAGTAAATGAATGAGATTTGTTAAATTACATTGCATTTAACGAGGTATGTAAAATCGTGCTCAATAAATCTGACGTCAAAATCACCAAATGAACTAAATATTGTACGATAACTGCAGCCAATATTCCAAAAACGAAGCTATGAAATTGGTTTTTACCCAATCCTGTGACTTACTAAAATATATTTCATTGGAACTTAATTATAATTCAAAGCATTAATTCAATGTCGTCATAAATTAAAAAGTTAAAGCACTTTGTTAAAGCTTATTAAGTATATAATGTTTATAAATGTTCCGCGCCTGGTAATATCGACGGTCGTACCGCTAGTACATACTTGAGTGTTCAAAATTTACTCTTCAAAAATATATTGTTTATTCTAGGAATGAATGCTTTGGTAATTCCGTGTTCCAAGGACCACTCTAGAAGACAATCGAATACTCTACTACATACTCATCCAGGGATGGATATATGCGAATTTAGAAGAAGGTAGCAATTGAATATGCCTTGTCTGCCATGTAAGTTGGAGGACGGCTAAATTTTAAATGCATTAATGTATGTATGTATGTCCATGTGTAACAGCAAAATATTTCAAATTATGCTCCAAATAAATATTCCAGTTTAAGAGCCGTTTGGGTAGAATGGAAAAATTTATTGTATCTAACAAAATACCAGACATATGCATTTATATTTTTGTCGCTTGCACGGTAAAACTTTTGTCAATCATGATTTTGAGTGCACGCGTGTGTGAGTGCTTTCAATAAGAAGAGGGCTGCTGATGGTCAAATTTCTTTAAACTGTACACTCCTTCCGTGCAAGTTTATTCAATAATGTGGCGTGTGTCATGTCATTATGATGTCATGCAAATATTTATTGGGCATTTCACATATTAAGAACAAATCTCTTATATTCTAGATATCACTGTACTGTAATAGAATGCATACATGCAATGCACGAGTGGATCATCATCAGGAATAGAATGAAAATACCTATTAAAATTAGGCACATACATATATCCGTTTTTTAATCTTTAGTACTGTCAAGAATTTCAGTTTTCATTTCACATCGAATTTCGCTTTAGCTTTTGCACAACATGTGTTTATTATGTAGTGCTTGTAGTATTTTGTTAGAAATCAACAAGTATTGTGATAAGTTTTAGCATTTCATGTCTCAATTCTCGTTTGTGTACTCTTTCCTCACAAAGGTATGTATGCATAGACGACAAGGATTCTTCAAAGGATTGGAATATAGTAGCACATTTTGTATAGAAACTTACATTCTCGGCATATTATTCACCAACCAGCGGTAGTGCTCTTATTTTCGTTACACAATATAATACATGTGCGTGCATATGACTGTCCCAATGTTAGAATTTTTCACTACTCAACTGGCATGCAGTGAAACGAAATGCACACCAATGAGCAAAGCCATAACTTTAGGGTATTACAAATATTTAGAAGAGAAAAGCAATTAAATTATCATGAGGGCTAGTCAACGTCATTTTCAACATTAACTATTACGTTACTTCAACACACACCTGTGTAGTAATTACTATTTAATGCAGCTGCGTTAAGATCGGCACAGGCATTTACTATAGAGTAATTTGTGTGCCTACCAACACGACTACTAACAATTGTGATCAATACCTAGACATAATATAGTGTTCTTGCACAACAATGCCACTCGAACTGTTTGCGATCCTTCTGGACAATCCGTCCATGAGCTATTTTCCAGGTCAAATGGTGTCCGGGAGGGTTGCAATTAGAGCAAATAGTGAGAAAAATACGCAAGGTGGGTTAACCTTAAATTAAATGCTTTATAATATTTTCATATCTACTTAATTAGGAACTCGTATATGGTTTTCATATATTCATGCCATTTTTGTCAAACGTTACAGGACTGAAATTAAAATTTCAAGGGAAAGCTTCCGTCCATTGGACAGAAGAGCACACTGAGCACAGTGGAACGGGTGACAATAGAACAGACAGAAAAGTCACAAAATCTTTCGACGATTCTGATGAATTTTTCGAATTTAAAAGCTATCTACTTGGCGATGGGCGTAGTGATGTTAAGCTTCCACCTGGAGAAACGATATATCCCTTTTCGTTTCAACTTCCCCTCATGAATCTGCCATCCAGCTACCTTGGCCAGTATGGGAAAGTCGTGTACGTGCTGGAAGCGGATGTGAAGCGTTCATGGAAATTTGATTACAATGCAAAGCAGCATATTACTGTGAATTCCATTGTGGACTTAAACAATGATCCAATGGCAGCTGAACCAGGTGAATGGAAAACCTCAAAGACATTCTGCTGCCTCTGTTGTGCTAGCGGGCCCTTGAGTATGAATGTGAGGATGAAAACAAAGGGATATACGTCAGGAGAAATTATTCCACTAGAAGTGGAAGTTAATAATTTGAGTACCCGCGGGGTATCGGACTTGTCTGCTGAGTTGGTTCAGGTTCAACTTCCATATAACATGTCATTCTGTACCGAGCATTTTCTTAAATAGTGCAATGTTAAAAAATAATGTATTGTATTTTTATGATAATTTTTAGGAAGCAACATTTTTTGCACAAAGTAATAGGAAGCAATGCTTCAAAACAATATTTAGCACGAGAAGAGGTCAGCCAGTGGACGCTGGAGACAGCGATATTTGGCGCATTGAGATGCAAATTCCACCAGTTCCGCCAACAAAGCTTGGAGGATGCCGAATAATTGATGTTCAATATGTCGTGAGGGTAAGAAACAAGTATATAATATTGTGACTAGTTTGAATTAAGACAGCAAATAGCTATATGTAGCTATATATCTATTGTAAATGTCAACAAATTCTCTCAAAGGTGGAAGCTCATGCATCCGGCGTGGCCTTTAATCTGAAGCAGCCATGTCCTGTGGTAATTGGAACAGTTCCTCTGAGGTCAAGATTTAATGAGTTAAAAACGAATGATGTTATACCCTCCGCACCACCACTATTCACTCCAAGTGGATATCCTGACTTGCGTAAGATTTTAAAGATGGAAACGTTTGTCGACCATCCACAATATCCACGAAACATTTTTATCAGTATTGGGAGACGTTTATTGATTGCCTTAATTTCTTTGTAAAACTTTCAGCTCCACCACAATACCAAGATTCATATGACTTTAAATTGGAGCCGGAAAAGCCAGACAATATTGTAGATAACATTACAAATACTGTGATTGACCAAATTGTGCCATCAGGAGATCCTGACTACGTCCCTAAATATGTGACTTATGGATGGAATTTCAATATGCCCCCTGCACTTTCAAAATAATCCGACTGAAACAATGTAAATAGTGCTTATTATACCAAAAACTCATCTGCCAGATATTATACAAGATATTCTAAGATATTCTACCAGATCATACCAAACGGGCGAATGCGGTCTTAATTCCACCATTTAAATCTATCCATTAAACTCGGATTTTAACTGTTCTATTAGTCAGTATTGATATAAAGAGAGAAAGAGGAGAGAGGAAAGAGTCAAACTCAAATTTTGCGCTAAAATTGATGCAATAGACATTATTAATTTCAGTAAACACTATATACTTGTTGTTACGCATACATTTTTTGTTAAAATTGTTATTAAACTTTTGAATATGCCACTAACATCTCATATGACTAATATATAAGTATACACATAATAGGTAAGTTATTATACACCCAGAGACTAACAGCATATGCTAACACATTTTAGCTTGTAATGAGGACACAAAAGCCATCATTGTTCCAACGGCATAAAAACACGGTTGAATGCCACATTGAAAGTTTGGTATTTCGCTATTTAATACCTGAAATAAAGCTGTCTACTTAACCAGTCAACAAGATCGTTTCAAATTCTTATTATCCAATACAAATATAGCATAACTCTTTGTGCTGATGGCACACGATGTATTTCACACACACGTTGTACATCATTGTAGCTAAAAAGTGGACAAATTTTTGCACTGCATAAATCGCAAGCAATCGGAATGTGAAATATGCGCTGTCATAGTCAAGATGATTGAATTTCTCATGTTGCTTGCCATGCTGTATTAATGAGGAGAAGGGCAATTTATTCCGCATCCAACTTCCCATAGTGGTAAACCGATTCGGCTCATCTGCCGAGCACTACTAAGGCACTTACAAATTGCTTGATTACTGAATATCATCTCGTTCGATCAAAATTCGACAGTCTGAATGTACTCAGTCCGAGCACGAAATAGAGCCACAATTCCAAACATCATTCAGTCAAGGTGTTGCAAGAGATATCGTAACCAGACAGACAGACGGCACGAGGAGCATACATCATTTACTTCGTATTGCATTTCATTACATCTAAGTATACCTAACCCAAATAATACGTTATATTAATGAGTTTAAATTATCCCATGCTGCTGCTTCCATTACTGGGCGACAAATGTCTGCACTTGGGTATCAAATTTCAAATTTCCTTTTCGAATAGTTGGATATATCCCCATATCTCCGCTTCGATGATCATAGAATGTGTGGATGGATGACTTGAGAATTCGAATAGTTGAAAAAAACGGTAGGAGTGGAGGCAACACCGCATCATCATTCTTATCATAAGCACGGATGACATATATGTACAGTGGTTTATATGTTTCATAACAGAGAAAACAAAACGAGGAAATCCGAATTCGTTGGCATTTTTCCAATGAACTTGAAAAGCTAAAAATATTGGAGCAAACAACACAACGTAAAATATAGCTTCATTGAGATTACCTTAATAAAAGAGAAGCAGACTATAATTGCAGGCGATGAGGAAGAAGGGTGAGTTAGTAGTGTTGCTGTTTTTCTTTATTACTTGTGTATAATACAATTCATGTACACTTGCATGCGGGCAAAACACACAAACCTCCTTCCACTCATATCGGCAACTTCATCCATCCTGTGAAACATTTGAAAACTTTGTAGTCGCGAAATAATAGCGTCAGTCCACATGGGACGACAAGAAATATGGGCTTTACGTGTAAATACGAAACATTCTAAATTGGAAATTCCTGTTCATCGTCTTATTTGTGGCATATATTTAATATATCCTCGTTTCCAAATAAATTCTCTACACAAAGTGCAATATATCCGTAGAATCTTCTGAGAACAAGTTTTTTGAGTTTTTCTGCTTACTTGTATTTGAATTTAAAATAATATAGAAAAAGGAGAAAGGAAGTAAAGCATTCAAGATTTTGTATTTTCCTCGTCATCTCAATTCATGAAGAAAAGTATAATTCTTCCTTCCGTTCGCTTAAAATCTATTCAGATAGTGGGAAACGGAGTAGCTATTTACCAGAGAGCCTATTGACTAATGTAAACGTGCAAACAGTATTCAATTTCATTATGAGTGATTTTCAAGGATGAGGGTTTCAAACCTGTAACGAAGCCCACCGCGAAATGTAATGTAAAAAATACTCTTCTTTCTGCTTATTCGTTCCCCAACAAGATTGTGCATATGTGGTGCTAATGTAAACTACAAGTCAATCAGATTCCATTATAAGTGCTCATTAGCGAGAAGACAAATTATGAGCAGTGGAAGGACTACTTGTTCTTGTGAAATTCGAATTATTTTCTTGAGTGAAATACTTTTCAGGTTTATTAATGAGTTTTCAATAGGTGTCAGAAAACTTGATAGGCGATAATTTTTTTAATTGTGGTCGTGGAGTCTGAAGTAGTGAGTAGAAATAAGAATGGCAGATTTTTCGGTCCTCAACTACTGGAGATCCTATAGACATTTTAAGGTTGTAGCAGTTATCTTAATTGTAATCGGACTAGCCTGGACTTCTGAAGGTGAGACATAATCTTGTAATGATGGCGTTGTGCTGAATTAGTGTACAAGCTATAGTTTTGCTTTCATCGTGAAATGTCTAGGTCTGCGCATGTGTTATCACTGCAACACTTCCACAAGTGGACTTGATTGTGTGAACAATCCAAATAATGTGACTGATGGAGAAATATCCTGTAAGGGGTTTTGTACAATCAGGTATGGATATGAACATTCAGTTTATGAAATATGCAGTCATGCAAAAACCTTGAACAAATTACTGAACTGTGTTTATAACATGCTTACACAGGAGAAAGGAATACGTTTACATGCCGGAACATGCCAATCTTATTTCACTCCAGAGGTCATGCGAGGTTGACCCTCGTCATTTCGACGAAGTAGTAGTGGAAAGTTACTTCAAAACGTATTTCAGATCGTGTAAAAGCTATCTTTGTAACAGGGGATCTGGAATAGAAAGTACGCAAGCAAACATGACGAAACAATTTTCTCTTGTTTTTAAATTTAAATGGTTTATTACAGATTTCTTGACAATGCGGGTTTGAAAGTTAATCATTCTGGAATGTTGTTAGGTCTCAGAGACATACCAGTTGATCCAGCATGGGACTTATACCCCGACGAGGATTTGGATGCCAATTCAGCGTTCCATAGAAGACCAATCACAGCTTTCTATCTTTCATCATTATCATTAATAGTGCTAACGATACTATTACCATTTTACTTAGGTACTTAAAATAAAGCGAGTAATTTTATGTTTTCTACTTATATTTTTCTGGACCATTTTTGTGATTATATACTACGCCTTTTCTCTTGTAAAACATAAAATTCTTCTTGGTTATGTATTTTTGTTCCTAGCTGCTTTCTTGCTGCCTACTATAATTATTCTAAATCTTTTTACACGCTGTTGCACGCAAAAATAAATATATTACAGATATTCTTATTAACGAAATCGCGACTACGATTTCTTCTCAGTTTAAAAGTAAAAATGCATTGCTGCTCTTCCAATATTGCTGTGCATGAGACAAGATACTGTATTATCTTCCGTTTAAAAACCAGCCATTGTAATTTTATTTGTTTACAATCAAAATTCCTACGAATGTCGATAATTGAGTGTGAAGAATCAGTTTTTATGTTTATGCTCATTAATTTGCCCGTCATCGACATTCAAGTCCAGAATTATTACTCATGAATTCACAGCCTCCCAACGCCCAATTCAATCATTTAAAATTCTCCTGAAATCTATACATAATGATGTATAATTTCCGAACGCTATTTGAGAGGAACACGTCCCTTTACTAACGTACGTGTCTTTTTCATTCACTCAAGCAAACGTTTCTTTCATCTTTGAAGAGACCCAATTCATAAACCATTCACGTAAAAGCATCGTGAGTATAGATCATCTGCATGAATGCACGAAGAAAAATACTTTTCTCATTTCATGCAGCCAGCGTTTTTCTCTAGAAGTTGGAAGTGTGGAGTTCATTTGTCCATGATGTGAATGGTGCTGTACTGTGAAAGCGGATTTGAGTGCGTAATATATAGCATTATTTCTTGATATGGGTTTGTATGGTAAATTATCCCGTAAAACAGTAATGTTTACTGGTTTAATTTAAACTATACAAAAGTACATGCATATCACAAAAGTCTGCATATTTTGCCTCACCGGCACATTTTCATCACTGCAAATTTATGATCATTACTTGAAATGGGCTCAATCCACTAAAAGCTTTTTAAAGAGGAAGTCAATAGTCAAACTTGCTTTCGTGTAGGTTTTCTTTCTATCATCATCGTCCTCATCATTAGGAACTAGGTATATAGTCTATTAGGGCAAAATCAAGACGTCAAGACTCATTCACTATTCATAAAACTAATACCAGAGAAGTACTGGTGAAGAGAAGAAGAGAGTGCAGAAAGTTGGAAATTTTATATACTCCTTAGTGAACGTCCACAAAACATGCCTGATGTTTGTTGTCCATTTCCATAAAACATGTTTTTTCTCCATCATAATGGAGCAGTAAAGAAGGGAAAATGTTCGATGATGTAAAATATAAGCATGATTGTGTGGCAGGCACAAATTTCTCACACAGCACACTACTACTCAGCAGTCATATCAGATCGTTCAGAATTTCTTCAGCCTCTTTTGTTCGTGCCTTTTTAGTAGTAGTAACAGCCCTGTGCACAAAGAGCCATTTAAATTCACATGTACAATAATATGTATATTGTAAGATATGTAGGTACACTCCTCTCTTGTAATATGTTTTAAAATATACAATCTCCATAATAATAATAATAGCATGATCGTCAACATGTCCATGAGAAAAGTGAAGCAGAAACAATGCAACACGGGCAAACACCGCATCGCCATTCTCATCTACTTTAGCCATACCACAATAGCGCAAGAAACCAAGTGACGAGGAAAATGCGATAATAATGGAAAAACATCAAGAAGCTCTTACCTCGCACACACATGCAAAACATTTCCATAATGTACATGCATACTATACCCAATATATTGCGGTGATACGGTGGTGTAGTAAGTAAGAGATGCCATCATATACGGCAGCTCTAATCATCTTCGCATAATATAATATTGTGTGGGAAGACCTTCAATTGTTTTGTGAAGCGAGGACTAGTACAAGGTATGAAAATCCTGGAACTAAAGTGACTTGTGTAGTTGTTGAGGCGAGAGCTCTTTTTCTTCGTTACTAGAACAGATGACTGCAAAACGAAATTACAAAAGCTACAATTATGAAGATGTGCTAATAAAAATGGATAGGTCATAGGTGTATACATGTAGCGAAAGAAAACTATATTATAAAATACGATCCCTAAGCGTACAAGATGACGTGTGTACGACAAAGCATTCATCCATAAATGAATCCAGTCAGCACTTCATGCAGTAAAACATCATAAATAATTTCATTATGGTTGATATTCCCAAACCAGTAAGGAAAGTGGTGCAACAGCAATACCAATGGCAATGTGGTGAAAAATCAAATATATAGCTGTAATTTTATACACACACTACGGCACACACAGACTTTTCCTGCTTTCTCGCTGCTGGAAAACATATTACACACAGAGACGGGAAGTGAAAGTTTAGCAAAGACGACGGTACTTGTCCAGTTTAATAATTAATGGGGCTTGGAAAATACTCGACTTTTCCTCTGCTCGTTAGTCCTCCTAAGACGATATTTCATTTCACACATTTAATATTGGTAATGTGTGGCAATGAAAAATATATATTCTATTCCAAATTTCTAAAGGATGACATGCTTGTTGGAGTTTAGTGGAGTGTAGCTTCTTGTTAAAGGATTGAATTATTTCATAGAGTTCGTTATATTTACGTGCACATATAGATGTTTGGTGACATAGTGTCTGTGAAAAGTTAGCGTATGATAATAATATTAGATGCCAACTCAGTTTCATATATGGAAAGATTTTGATCTTTCTCTACTGCAGTTATGCATGGCCCACCATTCAGGTTGACCAAATAAGCAGCAGTTAACAAAAACATTTCTGAAGTAAGTCCAAGCGAGAGCAACGAGTTAAAAGCACAAATTTATTATCTTCAGTAAACACTACAGTTTAGTCATCTTGAAATTCTTTACATAAATATTAATACCTAAATAATATACGCGATGACAAACGAGTGTGGTGTAAAAAACTGCCACGATCATGTGATCATTGCTCATTTCTGTTAACGGGGAAAAGAGTAAATATTGGTTTTTATTATTTGTCATTACTTTTTTACTTGCGCACTGCATACGTTACTCAGATCGATATTTCATCTCAGAGTTGTCAGTAAACTTAATTTGCTCACAACAGAGAGTAACGCTCATTGAAACACTTAAGTATATAATGCCTTTTTACAACAACTCATTCGCATTCATTATACTCCATGGCTGTCCTTTAAAACGTACCGAAAAGTTAAACTATTAATCATTATCCATAATATAAATTATCCAGCAGAGTTCAGCCAAGGATTTTTTATATACCTAATGCAAAGTTTACATTGCAAACCATACAATTATAACATTAGTCAGTGTGCATCTGTGTGTATCGTAAGTCGTTGGTTCGTATCAAAGTCGTAGTAATCATCATCACCAATGTCTGCTAGTTGGACAAGTGAATTAGACGAGAGGTTGAGATCTCTGAGATGGATAAAGAGTTAGAGTTGATGTAATGTAGGTGTATTTTTTTATATACGTACTACGTACATACATAATACGTGTGAGCTTGTCGTACTCAAAAACTAATATTATAAGTCGTGCATAAGAATGAGTCATCTGATTTGTGTGTGGATGTGTGATGATAAAAAAATGCTATAAATTCTACATCCTCGTCACAAATATATATACACATCCACCACACACACAATCACAATCCACATCTGTCCATTTGTTTGTACGTAAAAACCGAAAAGAAGAATTAAAGTTTCATCCGTCCCTTTATGGATCTTTCTCTCTCTGTTGCTCGTTTATAATGTACATAACAAATGTAGCACGACAATATCCATCCATCCGATCAGAATAAGAAGAGATCTCATGTATAGCCACCACCACAACACACGACCACAGCAAAAGATTCTTGATAAAAAAAATGATCTGTAAATTCCACATCTGTTAAAAAATACACATTTTCTCCCTCTTTATTCTTTAAAACAAACTCAAGTGCATTCAATGTCAGGTAGGAACGTATATTTAGTATGCAGTTCATCAGAGGTTAAGCTGTCTGCGAGACTGTCGATCAAGAATTTCACTTCTACGCTAAACACAAGTAGTCTAGTTAGTTAATTGTCGGTAATAGGAGCAATATATATCATCATCATTATACTAATCATAGGCTCTTGGTAAGAATGTATCATATCACACACATTGCATAATCATCGCTAAAAAATGCACATTGTATGAAAGTTAGCTGTTGTGGTGCACATGACTGTAATTTAGCGTGACTTAACAGTTTTGAGAACACGTCCTGCATCCTCTTTGTGCACTTGTGCACAGAAATAGCCAACTGCGGAAATAAATGAAAAAAATTGTATGAAAAATTTGCAGGCTGCTAACAGAAGTAAAAGAAACTCTACTTCCTTTATACAATTTTTTGCAGAGATTCAAACTGTGCCTGTGCTACAAAGTTCGAGAAGGTCCAGTAGTCCAGTCCAAAGAAACGTGTGACTTTTGATTGACTTAATTGAACCCGTGGCAGTGTTTATATGTGTACCACTGCCACGAAGTCAATTTTGACCTACAACATAATCTGCCTTGTCCTCATACTACACTTGTTTTACAGACATAATATATAGGTAAAAACTTCTTTAATGGATTTTTAGACTTTTGTATTGCATGATCAAGTGTCCAGTGGCAAAAAAGTGAGAGTGATATAAATGGCAAATATGGAGATTCATTTTTAGACAGGACTATATAGAACCGTTTAATAACAGTGCTTTGTTTTATATATATACCTACACAACGTTTGACGATCAATTCAATATCTCTTGACCTTGGCTTCTATTATATAATTTATGGTTTATTGTTGTTTATATTAATTTTGTTTTGGTAAATCTTATACACGTTTTGTTTTCCTGTTTATTTTTTCCGTTTTATAGTTTTTATTGCTGCAAAACACTCTTAAGAAAAAAAGTGCAATGACCGACTCCAGTTTACCTCCTGTTTTCTAGTGGATAGTTTTCGCTATAAAAACCAATTTTTAAGACAGTAGTTTTGCTTCCTGAGCCTACTGGATACATTTGAAGCGCATTTGAAAGTGAAACTAGCTAACAATTTTTTGAATAATTTTCATCATGGATCAGTTACTAGCAAAAGCTCCTTCGAAGGACGAGATCATGTCGTTTTTTGGTGGAAATCCGTTTTCTACGCCTGTTGGCCAAAAAATAGGTACTGCTTGGAACACCCAACACCCACATAATAATAATGAATGTCACAGTGAAAAATACTTTGTTGCCGGTATTTCACATTCAATTTTTTCATGTCTTTATAATGTTCAGAGCATGCAACGGATGCCGCACTGGCCTCAGAAAACTGGGCGCTTAACATGGAAATCTGTGACATGGTGAATTCGTCAGAAGACGGCCCAAAGGATGCCGTGAGAGCAATCCGGAAACGACTTCAGCAGAACGCTGGCAAAAATTATACCGTTGTAATGTACACGTTGACTGTGCTTGAAACGTGCGTCAAAAATTGCGGAAGGCGCTTTCATGTTCTCGTGTGTCAAAAAGACTTTGGTCAGGAGTTAGTGAAACTAATTGGTAATCTCGCTCAAAAATATATGGATCGATAACAATAATTACTGAGTTTTTACGTAGAGAAGTAGTAATTACGACAACTTTATTGCAGCGTGCAGTAGAGTATATTATGTATAGCGAGTTGTTGGGTGTTGTGCTTCTCGTTCCGTTGTCAGAGCGTGAAAACTGACTTTGTTTCTTTTTCATTCACAGGACCAAAAAATGACCCACCTACCATAGTACAAGAAAAAGTTCTGGGTTTAATTCAGTCATGGGCAGATACGTTTAGAGGCCATCCTGAGCTAGTTGGTATTGTTCAGCTATACGAAGATTTAAAGTCAAAAGGCATAGAGTTTCCAATGACGGATTTGGACGCGATGGTACCTATCCTTACACCCAAAAGGGTATGAAAACAAGCACTTAATCTCAGTTTTAACACATTCTCCTTTACCGTCATTCATATCTCAGTTTTAATATCGTTGTCACTATAAAAGGAACATTATTATTAGTCATAAAAATGTAAAAGCTCTGTGCTTGTTTTTTATGCTTGATGATGCAGAGCGTTGAGACGGAGCCCATTTTACATCCAGTCAACTTGGGTGAACGACAATTACAACAACAACAACCAATACAACCACCGCCACCACCAACACAGGTACACAATGGTATACACTTGTGATATGTTTACGCTAATTAATCATCCCCTGTAGTAAAATTGTATATGCATTGGTTGGTAGCCTAGTCATCATCTACAATCTGCATACACATCATATAGATTTGCATAAAATTGCATACTTTTCTAAAGGCAAATCTCTCACCGTGCAGTGTACAACATTTTACCATATAGCTGAATACTTTTATTATTAACAGATCCAATTACAGTAACCGCAAGCAATATTGGTTTGGTACTTTTTTACTCGCCACACACTTTCACATTGCTTGCCATATCCCATATATCGCTCACATGTGCCATGTTTTAATCGTTTCGTAGTGCACAGGTTTTTTTTCTGGTCACAAAAACATCTCTTGCTGTTACAGCTCCAATGCATCATGTACATGTATATGAACATGGCACTTTAAAAAAAATAGGTATGATGGAATAATAATATGCACCAATGCATTTCAACATGTCGTATCAAAGTGTCAACCGCGATACAGCTGTATAATATGTTACGCATGCATTAAAAAATGAGACACTTTTAGTTTGCAACAATCCGGAGATGGGATATCAACGTTGCTGAGAAATTACAGTTACTTTTCGTATCCATATTATAAGCAAGTCCATTGACATCAAATTAATTAGCAGATTAAATTTGCTGATTTTGATTATGGTAATATTCCTATCCTTATCCCTAAAGCTATTCAGTATCACAATTACATTACATAGTTCATTTTTAATATTTATTATGCATCTTTGTGTGGTTACGTGGCGGTTCACTGTTCTCTCAGTGTAACACTGAAAATATTGTACAAAGTTGTAGTAAAAATCACATCACGTAGACGTTATGATGATGATTCATATAAAATGCTAAAACGTGTGCAACGTACAACAATGAAGCTAGTGAACAAGAGCATTAATAATCTTTTGCATCTTTTTTTCTTGGCAAATAACAAAAAAGAGTGAAAATGCTCTGAAATAAAAAAGAGCATCTATACATAAGGCTTTTTTATACCTGCTATTATGTGTACTTACATTTTTTAGTGAGTTTTTGTGCTGAAGAGCCACTTAAACCCTTTGGTTTCACTTGGCTGCAAATTGGACACAGGCAGCTGGCTTTGTCAAACATGAGTGATCACGGCACGTTATAATATTAAAAGGAATATATATGAATGGTATATATATATCACCATGTTTCATGTAGTTAGTTAACTGGCTACAGGGGAATGGAATTTTAAATCAGTGTACATAGACAACGTGTATCAAAAATCATTTTTATTAGGCTCTTTCGTAGGCTTATTGGGTCTGATAAGACGTTGGTGAGATTCTGTTTTCAGTAGGAGTTTTTTAACTGTTCTTAAAGAACGTAGGTGCGATAAGTTGTATTGTACATGCGCACACAAAAAGTTATTTTTACTGGCTGATTATTGTGGGCCCATCATTAGTGAGTAGGTATTATTTTTACAGGAAGGAAAGAATGAGTGGGTGGTGCGTTGTTTCATTGTTCACAACAGGACAAAGCGAGTTCATGCACATCATTACATTATATTCAAAATACTAGCATTCCATCGAATACATTACAACGATTCGTATGCCTGTGGTTTTAACAAGTCCATTGTTTTACAGAAAGCGCAAGGACTGATAATAATAATAAAGTCTAGGAAGCGCATCTTTCGTTGCGATTTGCGACTTGGCAGCAACTGCAACTGGTCGTATTTTTGGCAAAAGCGTAGGAAAACGTTTCATGATATTATTATTATTTGCAAAATAATATATCGAGTGGTTTGTGTTGATTTAATAAATTCATAAATAGTAAAAATAATAGCCATACTATTTCTACTACATACTACATATTTTATAGTAGCTAAACAAAAAGTAATAATGTTATCATCACCTGCACCTACGTCATCATCAAAAGCGTCAGAAACCCAAGGGGAAAGTGCAAGTGCTAACAGCAATAATGGTGTTACTACATCTGCAATTATTACTAAATCGCAGGTAAAAGTCACGCCAGAACAAATGGTGAAGCTGCGAAGGGATTTGGACATTGTTCAGGGGAACATGGCCGTGTTTGCAGAGATGCTGAGTGAGGTGAAGCCTGGTCAAGATATACCTCCGGCAGACTTAGAATTGTTGGAAGTAAGTCAATTTAACTCTGAATGGGATATGAAAGATGAAGGGGATTGCAAATAAATTAAAAATGAATTTTTATATTTGCCAGGAACTAAATACCGCATGTAAAGAAATGCAAAGGAGAATAGCTGAGCTTCTATGTACTGTCTCTTCAGATGAACTTACAGCGGAAATGCTTCACATAAATGACGAACTAAATAACTTGTTTCTTCGGTAAGATGGCGCTATATTTAAATGGAATAACGGATTTTCGGTTAAAAGCACTGATTGTTGCACATTTTGATGAGAACAGATATGGTCGCCATAAGAAGAACATCGAAAAGACATCCGGTGCAGGAGGTGCACCACCCACTGGAAACAAAGATGAGCCTTCACTAATTGACTTTGGAGGTGGTGGTGATGCGTCAAGTGGAAATCTTGCATCGAGAATGGGTGCTCTTAGTGTTGGTGGCGGTGTTGCTGCTGCCGCGGCAGGAGGCGCTATTCCTAAAACCAGTTCCAAAAAAGATCCTGACGACTTTGATATGTTTGCTCAGTCAAGAGGTGCCAGTTATGAGAAGAGTAAAGCCAGGTACTGAATTAGGCCTACAATGAAATACTAAAACAGCTAAATACCTACTAGTGTATTTGAAAGTTATAAACAATTACCAATTATATTTTTATAGTGGAAGTACATACGCTGATAACACGAATGTTGACCAAAAGGTAGGAAATTTGGGTGATGCTGCAATGAATAGGGAACCCATACCGGTAAGTTCCCAAAATTGATGATAATTAAAAAGTCCTGTGTCGATATGCAAAACTTGATTTTTGTGGCTTGTCTAAAGGGATTTTGTACAGTTTTGTCTTTTTGAGTGATATTTTATCATATTTTCGCCATGTGTAACGTTTTCTTTTGTTTTGCGTTTCTGTGTGTTCTTCTACTTGCGTTAAAAATATTTGTTTGCCTATGACTTCCTTCCTCGTCGCTGTCCTTTTGAAATGTTTTTCGTAATGGTTTAAATCTTGTTGTGGCCTGTGAAGGATGAAGATATAATCAAGGTATGTTTGTACCTCTGTATCTGAGTGTATTTTTGTACTCAAATTGCATGTCTTTTAAAGTCTAGATGTACATATTTGTACGGGTTTACAATATGCTGACATTATGTCAAAAACATTTTTATCATTTTTTATTTTAACTATTTTCCAGACACATCGTGAGTCAGATTTCGACGAGATGGAAGCATGGCTTAATGCAAATGTATGTTTTATTATTTTTTTATAAACTGAATTTTATTTTTTCTACTTTTTTACTTACTAATTTATTATCATTACTAATCAATCAATATTAATAATTTATTATCATTTACCTCTAATTATTACCTTATAGATTTTACAAGCATCCATTTTATTATGATACAACAACAACTTAATTATTATTATCATTATTGCATTCTAACTTATTTGTTTTTGCATTCATTTGAATGGATATTGGATTGTTTTTGCAGCAGCCACCTAAATAAAGTGCAAATCCCTTGCACACTACTTGTCAGTATCAGTCAATCAATCATGCAGCTACTACTCTCTAGCAATAACTAAACACAGTACTACTCTAGGTATTATGTGATAACTAACGACCGAAATTACCACTTTGATTGAATTCTAAAGTTTTGTAAACAAATAATTGGTAAATGCCTACAAAAATTTATACACTACTCACAACAACAAAAACTTATCACAGTTCTATTTTTTGTGTTTTACTTTTGCACTAAATGTTCCTTTTCTTGTGTTACTTAAAAATTTACTTTCTCGGGATGGTTTCGGTTTATCAATGTTTGTACATATAAAAAATATTATTATTATTTGTAGAAAATAGTACGCAACATTTTTTTCTACATGTTTACACTAGTAAATTAAAAGTATTTGAAACTTTGGAAGACACATCTATGTAATTTCAGTTTGGTTATGATGACACACTTGACACCCTGTAGTTTTACTAGTAGTGTACAGTGGCGATGATAAGTGTTCTGACACCACAAAGTCCCACCAATTACGCTTAAATCTATTATGACTTACGAATAACTAACAGCAAGATTAATGTGTGTAGGTTAACATAATGTATCCATTGTGAAAAATTAATATATCAATGTAATATGGGCTTGGAAGATGGTACCTTTCTTTACACAACTTCATTCTACTTGTTTTATCTTTCTTTTTCCTTCTAAAGTCTGTGTTGTAATTTGTAATTTGCACTTGCGGAACAATTGTCCAGAGAATATAATGATTACTAAAAGAATCTTTCATTTTTATATATTAGCCAATCGGCGGAGGAGCGCCTGCGGGAACAGCTTCGTTAACCAGCTCGGAATTTGATAAATTTCTCGCCGAACGTGCAGCCGCAGCTGCAGCCACATCTCCTCCAGCTTCTTCCGGTGCGTCGGGAGGAGGCCTCGTCAGTAAAGAAAAATCAGGACTGTGAATTTACAAAGAAATATCATATATTGTTTAATTAATGATACCTGTGTATTTACTATCTTCGAAAAATCGTTTTTCCTTCCGCTTTTGGAACACATTTTTAAAAAGTATTATTATATTGTTGATAAACATCATGTGAAATTGTGTGTGGTTGTGAGTTTCGCTATCTTATAAATCTTGGAAAGCGACAGACAACTTGGATCAATCCAACCGTGTTTTCCCTAAACAAAGTGCGACGTTAAAAAACAAAGTATTTTAAGTTAGTTTAGTGATATATGTATGTTTTAGCAGTAGAATACTAAGTTTATTTGATCTTTCAATTTTCACTGCTCCTGGAGAGTGTACTAGTGTGACTTTAGTTAATTAAATGTAGTAGAGCGTATAGAACCATTTAATCATGTTCAGTATAATCAAAGATTTATATTTACATCTTTCAATATTTACGTGGATAGCTGGTCTTCTTTTTTGTTATACTGTATCATTGTAACTACCTATGCATGAAAATGTCTAAAAAAATGTGTTCGTATTCAGTTAATGATATCAATTTAATTTCAGGAGGTAATATATAACCTATTAATATGTGAACTTTCGTCTACTACTGACAACAAGGCAACATTTGAGAGCACACCACCATCAATCATACAATACTTACCCTATCTCTCATTATCATCGTCTGCCCGGATATTAATCCAGCTGCTGTGTACACAATTTTCACGCCATCATGATCGTTGAAGTAACGGTTGTAAAACAAAGGCCACAATTCGCATTTTTAAAAAAAAGTTCTTCAAATGTGATAAAATTATCGTTGTTAATTACCAATATTTTAGTGTAGAACGTGTACGTGAAACCTACACTTTAATAACATTAATATAATTATATAAAATGTATTACTTTACTTTTATCTATGCACCCTGTTTATTGGGTTTCGTATTCTAAATAGAAATTGATTGTTATTCTAGGGATTGTTGCAATTTTGTCTTAAAAGGTTAAACGTAGAGTTACTGTCCTGTTCGTTCAATGAGTTTTAATATCTAACAGTAATTTAGCAAAATATTTGCAAGCTTTCTTCAAAATATTAGCATGTGGGGTTCGGTATTTATTGCCACAAAAAATCCGTAAGATAATAATAATTATACTTAATTATTGTTCCGTAAAACTTCGTTTTTCTTGACGATTTACCACAGAATAAAAAAAGTTGTCATTACCAGACAAACTATAACTTAAAAAACATGCGAACGACTCATTACTACTCTATATACTATGCATATAAATCAAAAAGTTATACATCCTTAAAATGTAATTAAAAATAAAGTACCATAAATTATATACGATATAAAGTACGCAATTAAAATACGTATTATAAAAATTATGTGTCTAAACTTTTATTAACCTCACATAATATATATTGTACTGTATTTACACTTATAAATTCGTTTATCATAATATAGCTAATTATTATATATAGATACTATTACTACTAATAATAGCATCGCAGACTTGAAGTATAAGAATAACCAATAATAAAATCCAAAAGTCAGTCAAATTTTATCATAATCCATAGCTCAATTTTTGTGGTAGAAAAGTATTTTATTTTTTATCCCGTGGTCGTAATTCTTATTCCTGCAATTTGGAGCTCCAGTTGGGAAATGGTCTCGTTTTTCCTCTCAATGATTTTTGAAAGTTCTCCGACAACTCTTTCCGATTCGGCTTCAATGCAACCAAGCTTTCGCTCGAGATCATGAACGCACTGATGCAACCACATATTTTCCTGCTGAAGCATTTCACCTTCGTTGAGGTTCAGTTTCTTGGACTGTAGCAATGGTACATTCGGCAATTGACTTTTATCCTTCCCCGGTGACGACTTTTTAGTTGGAACAATGTGAATTTTTACTTTTCCATTTTTCTCCTTTGAATTTGTGAACACAATTTCGTAGGAAATTGACTTTCGTCTGGAGCTTTGGAATCGATCTTCAGTTGGGAACGGGGAAGATGTGGAATGTGAAACTCCTTCACCAATTTCCATGCTACTGTTATTCCTATGATCTGATTCATTCAGCATCATTGAAGTTTCTGGGGATGTGAACAACTCAATGGAGGTGTTCATCTCAGAACTAGAAGAGTAATCAAATGCATTGATTTGACCTCGTGACCTGTTGCAATGGTCTTCTATTTTCGAGTCATCTTTAACTTTAACCGACTGCAAATGATGGAGTTCTGAGAAATCTTCGGTAACATTGCCTAAATCAAAAATGGCTTTTTTAAAACAGAAATTCCCACGTAGCCCCAGTTCAGAAAAGAATGTAATCTACCTTGAAAGTAATCGGTAATAAACTCCATGAGCGAATCCTCAGCAGCGGTCTCAGATATCCCGGTTGATTGAGGGTGTTGATTATAATGCTCATTTTGTGGTATTTTGTGGCTTTTGGAATCTTCATTGCCATCAATAATGCTTTCCTCTGACAAATACTCACCAAAAAAATCGTACCGAAATCGCTTAAAATCATCCATATTGGCCGAAAAGACCACCTTACCTTTCCTTGTCCTTGTTTTTGATGGAGAAACTACACAGGAAAACTGCTGCGTATAATATGCTACTCCAATAAAAGTTAACGAGTTTTATTAGAATGACGGAAATCGAAATCTTCTTGGGATTGAGATGATTCCATTTTAAGTGTACATGGGAACTTTACGCATGATACCAACGGCATGACTGTCTCTACGAGCCCAACGATGCCAAAAGGGGCAACGTGAGAATGTTTGTGGTCCCCAGTCCTCAGGAAATATACAGAAGAGAAATCTAAAACCAAACAATTCGTTGATGAGGGTTGCAGTTGGAAAAATAACAATCGCATTGCATCATTGCAATATGCATTGGAGTAAAGAGGAACAGGTGAACGTGAACGGTGTGCAAGTGGGATAGATATAATGAAAGTATGCAGTATGTAAATGAAATTTGCAAAATTTTGAAATATCGGACAGGTACATCCGTACACACATTCTTTAAAACACGCTACATGCTAAAAACAATTTGTCCTAAAAAATGTCATGATTCAAGGGAATACCAAATTAGCGAATTATTTTGGAAGTATAAGGAAATATTCTGTCCCTTCAACACACATTTTATTTTATTTCGTTCTTTAACTAATTACGCAGTTTTCTTCACAATCTACTTCATAATATTAGTTTTTAATTTAAGTCTTATAACATACAACATAACAGACATGAGAACCACTAAATAACATACAATGAACAAAAACGAGGGTGACATTGAACAAATCAAAATAAAACTTTACTGCGCCTCGTAAACAGATCAAACCTTCTACCACCGCTTTCCTCATGCTGCTTATCTTCCCGACCATCGCGACTCATACCTTTAGCATTATTACTTCCAGCGTTACTGGCTGTCACCTTATCTAGTATCTCTGTCCCACCCAAAGTATTTTCCACAATGTCGCTACCAAGACCGAAAGGTTCCCCGTAAAACTTGATCTCTTTGAACACTCTATAAATTCCGTAAAGTGGCTTGAAGAAAGGAGCATGCACTCCAAAAGCTCCTATTTCACGTTTTCTCCTAACGAACTTTATTTTTCTTGCTCTGTTTTGGCTTTCCCCAGTCATTGTGTCGCCATTGTCTTTTCCCCTTTCATCTTCAAGTTGTCTTAAGGAAACAGTCGAGGCAGCGCTTCGATACTCAAGAGAGTCATGATGATGCGGAAAGTTGGGGAAGAAAGAGGGAGGCGTTGGGGGCAAATGTGGTAACTGTATTGAATAAGTTGGTTCCGGTTCATCTGGTAATATGGCAGTGGATACGCAGCGATATGTTCCATAATCGTCTGTGGTGTAATCCCTCACTGTCAAAACGGATTTCCATTTGGAGATACTGGTGACGGTTACGCGAGGGGCGAAACCATTTCGGGAGTCATAGAAGGTTCCATAAGGAAGGAGAAGGGATGAAGGTGGTGGAATGACATGCCAGTAAATTTGCTGTAAAGTAAATTGCATTGTATAGAGCATGTCCTATAAATATAAAACTATACTGATAACTAAAATACTCTATGTAATTAATGTGTTTACTTGCCTGAACAATTAGTATGTATGGAGGGAATTCGCAAATCACTTCTAAATCATTTCGTCCACCTCCACTCACAGTAATTTTCAAGTCTCCTGGAATTTTGACAAGTCTCAAAAATGGCTGAGGTGGTGGTAGTGGAGGAGGTGGGGGAGGTGGTAGTTGTGGGGAAAACGGCACGTAATATGGCGATTGCTGCGGTTGATAGTAACCTGAAGAAGACAAGTGTGGTGGTGGTGGTGGTGCGTACGAATAGGAATTTTGCAACTTGGTATAGTAGGATGTAGGTGATGGTTGATCATAAACCAAACCTGGAAACTTGCTTGGTTTGAAATACTGATCATATTCCTGAGAACTGGATGTGTCCGCCGGGTGAGCTTGTTCGAAAGCAATGTACGATTCACG
The DNA here is from genome assembly GCA_004115045.4 of Sinella curviseta. Lineage (NCBI taxonomy): Eukaryota > Metazoa > Arthropoda > Collembola > Entomobryomorpha > Entomobryidae > Sinella > Sinella curviseta. The sequence goes on along the minus strand of CM023203.3, from coordinate 29,914,186 downwards.
AATAGGGAGTGAGTTGACAAATGTTTTCATAACACCTCCCAAAAGATTGTCGGACTGGAATAATTGACTGTTAAATAAGGATTTTGCGGGTGGCGGTGATCGTGTCTGGATATTTGACGTGTTTACGGCTTGACTTTGAGTAGTGTTCATTGTTGTAGTTTGTGCCGTTGTTATCGGCAAATGACAAGTTAATACAAAACACATTATTATGGCAGTTACTGCCAACGTCGAAGGAAACTTTAACTCGAACATTATGACTCGAAGAATTTAAGTCGACTTGCGACCACTCTTGCATTTCATGTGCACGTTGACAGGCTTGAAACTGAACTGAAAACGTAAATTGAATTTGGGCGAGGTTTATAACGGATCACATCAAAGAAAATTACATTTTTAAAAAGTTCATCTAATTTGCATTGCCACATATATAATTGAACTCGCTCTTTGAAATCAGAGTGGTAAGGACAATTTTGGCGGTTGTAGACCTGCAGTTTAACGTTTTCATTAGCCTGCAATAAAACAAGTCGTTGTTTGAATGCAGGAAAGGACATGGAAATGACAATGGATCAAAAAAGTGAAAATCCTTGATTGAATTGAAGGTAGCAGCCAGAATATACATTACTCCGAATCTATAATCATGTTATGGTAGTAGTTCATCAGAGTGTCACGGTAGGATGCACTTCAAAATTATTTGCGAGCATAATTTGCAAACAATATGAGAAAGGACACAGGCGAATCTGTTTCATATATTAAACGATTCTTGACAATGCAATTTCTAAAAAGAAGATGTTCATTCACACTGTTTCGCCATTGTTGTAGTTTATGTGGCAATAACTTTTCGATCTCTTGACTTCTTCACGTACGCAGAATTTTATTAGCTTTTATTTTATTTTTTAAATTTCCGCTTCCTTTTCTTTTTAATTCGTTCATTTTAGTTAAACTCATTGCGCATCATACAGTTTTTAGTAATCAATATATGTATTATTTGATGAGTAAAGTCAAATTAAGAATTGGAATTATTGCATAAGTTTTAAACGTACCTAGTATTTATGCCTTTACAATCATTATATATGTACGCAATCATGAATAAAACTGGCGATAATCAATTGGCATAAAGGATAATTGAGAAATGTGTTAAAAAATATAAAAGTTTGATTCGCCAGTATGTATGTGTATGAGTATGTGTAATAACTAAAAATAAAACATACACACTAGTTGGTTGTTATCAAATTTGTTTATTGGTAATCATTACGTAATAAAGTGAATAATAATAACGTGTTTAAATAGATTTATTAACCGTATTCGTATGCATAAATCAAATACAAAAGAGGAGAGAAATTATCTTTTATTCTATTTCTAGTTGCATCTGAGAAAATGCACTTGATAAATTTCGAACTATTCAAGACAGGTTAGAAGAGTGTAGCAAATTTAACATTATAGTCTCCTATTATAATTTAATGGAAAATTAAATGAATGTGTGCTTTTCTGTAGGTGAACATCAAGAGCAAGTAATTAAATAAATGTATCATGAAAACATGTGCCATTGAAATCAAAGGACAAAGCCAGGATCACTTCATTTCACTGAACTTGGAATAACTATAAAATTACAATCTAAGAAATTATTATGTACTACATTATTATATTATATTTATGTCAATTCGTATGTGTATAGATTTGTAACAATTATCCAGTTTTGAACTTCAACATTTGAAAAATTCGGGATGCATGGAACACATTACTTTGTAATTTTTGTAATTTTGTCCCTACTTTATAAAATTGTATGGTAAAATAACTAATAGTCTAAGGGTGGATTTTGGTTTACATGAATTTTAGGAGAAATGTATGTAAAATGGCAAATACCAAATATAGGGTTGAATTATTTACACAGTGAAGGGAAATTCCGGCTCATCTTTGGCGTCAAACGTTCGTTGGTGCTGTAGACGAACCCTGGATAAGACCAAACCAATCATTTCAAAAACGGGCCCTATCGTTCCTTTTAACACGAGTTCCACAACGGTGCGGGTGAACCAAGCGACAAGATGAAGACATTTTATGATGGGCCTTGCAAACCAAATTTGCTGCGATAAAAATTTAAAAATAAACAACAGTCAATTTTTTTGCCTGCTCATTGTGTATATTGCAAATATGACAAAGGATTTTGCTAATTTTATTACCAGAAATGCAAGTATTGCGGACAGAGTGGCAATGACAATGGAGCATATTGGTGCTAATATTATCGTAAGCAGACGGTAAGTAGCTGCCTGAAAGAAGACGAAACAAATATTGCTGACATTCCAAACCCATTCGGGTGACTTGAGATTTTCAGGTTCTCCGATCACATTCGTCCAGTCAACCTTTTAAAACGAACACAAATTCATTTTAGAAATTTTTATCAATAGAACTTTAAAATATTAGAAAAATATAACCCGACTTGTTTGATTTGGATACCCAACCTGAAGATGATTATTAACGTGTAAGGGATCTCGTTGTAACGCTGAAGGTGGAGGCTCTTCATGGTGAGTCATACCCACTTTTGTAATTTGGTTTACAACCATTTTATTGTTTCTTCTATCCGACATGAATGCGAATGAAGTGAGAGCGTAAAGTCAATGATTTACTTAAATGTTACTCTTCTTCTTCTTCCGCTTGGATACCTAACAATTTTCCTTCAACCAAGTGACCCCAAAAAATACCATGAATGAAAAGGAGGTTTTCTTCAGTTCATAGCCAAAACTCCACTGAAAATGGTAAACATGATGGAACGTGGGAAAAGAGACCTCGGCTCATTTTCCCTTTGAGTTATGCTTACTTTTTTGTCACTGTCTCGATTTCCAGTTCCAAAATTTTCTGCTCATATTACTGGAGTTGTGTCGTTGTCGTGTGGTATATCCAGAGTCATACATATGATATATAACAACAACAAGCATAATCATAACACTTATTATTTATATGGCATATAATCATCCTGAAAAATGGAAAGCTTATTTGTAACATTGTCGTCGTGATTTCTTTCCTTTTCTTCTCACGACAACTCATCTTTCCTGATGATGGCGATGATCTGCGTTCACCCGTACCAGGTGGAGATAGGCGTCACTGTTGTAAGCGTGTCTTGCTGGTAGACCAACCGTTAGATTAGGCGACACGACACGCATACAATATAATTTCCCATCGGGCCGTTCATTCTCTATACTCTATACACATACATAAATAGTAAGTGTTATAGGTGTTACATATAGAATGGCACATGTAGGTAAAAACGCAGAAACAGACTTCCGGTGGGGAAGGAACTGCCAGTTGGGTTCTTCTTGATTGGAAAGTGGTCCGCTTTATCTAGAAATACGTAGTACAAATATATAAGTGCAGTACATTTTTTCGTTTTATTTTCTTCCTGTACTTCTCCCAAAATCTCAGCGAGAACAATGAAAGTTTCAATGAGGCTCCCTTTTATTGTTTTTGCTCATCAATACTAACTTATAAGGATGTGTCTTACGCTGAGCTGTTGTCTTTTGTGTTGTGGTATACTTATACTAACGAGAAAAATGGTAATAAAAATATATTATTGTGTTGTATTTACTGCTTACTTATTTATATACCTGTGTGGTGCTAGTGAAATTGACAATAGCACAACGAACTGAGTCGTAGTAGCTGACAAAAGCGAACAACAATGGCTCCTCAATGCCTCCTGGAGAAGTGTATTCATTTATCTCATTATGCTTTGTAATTCCGGGAAAACACATTATTTTGCCATGTGTGAAGGCGAAATACGCAATATCTTAATGAATCTCTACCAGGCACTACAAATATGCGTATGATGTAACATAAAGGAAATGCATTATTGTTCAGAGTTGGTATAGTATACATAGGTATTTTATTGACTCGTTCACATAACATTTCATTTCACTTTAATTTAACTGATTTCTACGGAATGAATCTAAACAACTGGAATGATGTACACACAGTTTAATACTGTTTACCGTAATTAGTAAATTAGTGATGTAGGTAGTTTCATAATAGGGAAGTCGAGACTGTTACCTATATGTGAAATCAAAATCGGTGATTGTAAATGGTTATAAAGTCCCCTATTAGGTTATGGCGCCACTACGTTTTAGCCGTTGAACATGTAATTTATACCAATAGTTTAAGGTTTTTGGATTGTAGACTTTTGGTGTCAATCAAAGATCTCTTGGTCTTATAGCATTTGGATAGAGATTGTCATAAGGTTGAAGGTTAAGGGCTATTTTTCCACAGGAACATTTCCGTTAGTTAAAAGAGATCCACTTGAGTTTGGTCACGCAAGTACAGATAAAGGATTGACCCATTTATCACTTGATATTGACATAATGTATGTAAACATAAAAACAGAGAAGACACAATTGACAATGGTCACAATGTTTCCTTAAAAGTAATCATCCTACATTAAATCGGAATGCTAAATTTTCTGATAATTTCACTGGAATAATTTCATCAAGATTTTTCCACCACAGTTTAAATTGTATAATACTTTTGTCTTAGGATGTAATACTCAACAAGTAGCAATTATATCCATATATTCGAATTTCGCTAAAGTCTAAAATTTTAAAAATTGTGCTTTAAATATTAACCTACTATCATTCATTTGAAACCAAACAGGTTTATTTGAATGCATTTATATCGCAAAGTACCCTTTTATGGTGATGCTTGAAAGTACCTTTGATAAAGGTATATACAATGTATGCACAGCGTGTACATACATATTTCAAGACACAGGCATGTCAAAAATCTCCACAGCTTGTCCTCTATAGTCTATATTTTTAATACAATATATAACACAGTTATTCTTCTTTTGTAGACCCGCATGCTAAACAATGTCCTAAAGCCTTAAAGAACTGGAATGTTGTGTGCGTTATTTTATGGTATTCATTGGAAGTCCCCGTGTACGTTTACGGCTTATATATACCTAGCTAGGTATGTAAATAATATGAAACTATTAAATATAATATTAAGTACATGCACATTTAACGTTTAGTAAATGGATTATTCAAGTATATATAATACTAAAGCTTTGCACTCATCGTTTAAAACATGAACTATATACATATAATATACTACTTTCATAATTTTTCTACATCATACGTACATACGACTCATATCCTGGTTGTAACAGAATTTCTACTAAAGTTCAAAGGAAGTATCACGCATTTTAAATATATTCATTCATACTATATGTATCTCCTTATATCCGTCTCTATAAAAGTTGCTTTCAGCAAAGCTAGTAACGATAATGTTGGTAATGACTTATGAGGTCTCTATTGTTTGTTAATTTTTAAACGTCTGAGATGTGTGAAGCAATAGATGGAGATTTGCTACGAGGATCTTGAATGACCACCTTGGGCCCGCCGTCGTCATCCACGACCACAGAGGAAGAGAGGTTGTCATCACTTTCGGCTTCCTCCTTGATGCATTTGTCACCATCTTGCCCTTCTGAAGGTTGTCCGTCCCCGCTTTGCTGATTTTTGTGCTTTCTCCAGGCGTTCTGAATTAGCCGAGCACAGTACTCCTCTCGCTGACGCCAGAGTGTCGAGCTGACAGGTTCATAGCCTGGGCGATCCAGAGCCTGCTGAACTTCGTTTATCTCAACAGCCTCATCAATTGGGTTACCTTTGCGAGCAAAGAAGTCTTTTGTAAGAGCATCAAGAATGTCCACGCAATACATCATGTCACCTAGAATAAGAAAGAAATGATAGCCATTGTAGAAACTGATATACAGATGGAATCCTTTATATTGGCTATTATGTTTTCTTTCTTAACCTTTGCAAATAGGAATGTCCATTGATATAATTTTGTATTTGTTCGGCTTGTGTATCTGCAATGGCGGTTCAAGTACATCCAGGAAGTCTGACAGTTGATCATATCTCACATACTGCGTTCCATCAGGATCAAATTGTGCCCAAACCTCATAGTACATATCATAGTCATCGTCAGTCAAGCCTTCTTGCACTTCCTCCGTCGCTTGCGAGTAATTCTCAAGAATCACAGCAATGTACATGTTGATGACGATCAGGAAGCTGATGACAAGATAAGCAAGTAAAAAGGCAATTCCAACTGTGGTGTTTCCACAATCTCCTGCCTTTCCCAGTTCTGTATCAGGGTCATCACAATCGCCTTCATTTATTATGCCATCAAGCACACCATCCCAACCTGCTGATGTACTCATTTGGAAAAGCAAAATGATTGATTGACCAAACGTTTGAAAGTTGTAGACGTCATCAAGTCCACCTCTCAGTTTCACATTCATAAAGAATGACATCCCGAAAATTGAAAAGATGAACATGACCAAGAAAAGGAGAAGACAAATGTTGAACAAAGCGGGAAGGGACATGGCCAATGCAAAAAGCAGAGTTCGGATTCCCTTGGCGCCTTTCACCAAACGCAGTACTCTGCCAACTTTGGCAACCCGTACGACTCGAAGAAGAGTTGGGGAAACGAAATATTTCTCAATCAAGTCGCTCAACAGCATACCCGCGATTGAAAGGAATACGACAACCAAGTCGAAAAGGTTCCAAGGCTCGGTGAAATAATGATGACGAAGGGAGAACATTTTTAGAAAGCACTCCGCAGTGAAGATGGCGACGAATATGGAATTAACCACGTTCAAAAAATTATCCCACGCCTGAAGAATGCATCAAATCAGTTGAATTTTAAGATACATTTTAAAACGCCATGAAAAGAAATTCTATAAATGACAGAATTAAAAGGTAGTACCTGTGACATTTGATAATGGTCCATGGTCATCGTCAACATGTTCAACCCGATGAACAGCATAATAATCATGTCAAACTTTTGGTTTGTTACCAATTCGAAAGTCACGGCTTGAACTTTCCACTATAAGGTCAGAAAAATATAGATTAGCTTTTTTCCATTTTGCATGTGAATGATTTTATTACTTCCTTTGCTTACTTTAGGTTTTGGTATTGCTTTTATAGGCTTTTTATTCCCCATTTTCTTCATGGCCGCATAATACTTTTTCTGATCCTCAGTCATGAACATTTCCATTGAACCCCCGGACTTTTTCTTTTGCTCGTTAAAGTTGTCAATGATCACCCCGATAAACAGGTTGAGTGTAAAGAATGAGCCAAAGATGATGAAAATGACAAAATATACGTACATGGCAAAGCTAGTTTCTCTGTGAGGTTGATCATCAATTTCTCTCGAGTCAATTGCGTCATTCATTATTCCAATCCAGCCTTTAAAAGTAGCCACTTGAAATAGACACAAATAAGCCTTGCCGACGTGGTCAAAGTTCATGACAGAATTTTCCCATGTAAAGTTGTTGGCCAGACATTCCAGTTTATTTCGAATGATCCGAAAGTCAGGTCGGCTACCATCGTTGGGATCAATGCACTGAAAGATAATTATTCAAAAACCTCTCCGTCATGACATTTTCTCTTGAATTGGATTTGTAGACCGTAGTCATATATTAAATTAAACCATTATATTACCTTATGAAACTTTCCATTAAAGAGTTGTACTCCCATGATGGCAAAGATTAGCCAGAAAATCAAGCACACCAGCAACACGTTGAAGATACTGGGAATGGCCTGGACCAAAGCGTTAACGACAATCCTCATTCCCTGCATTCTAGACATGGCCCTTAAAGGTCGCAGTGCTCTCAGCGTTCTCATTGTTTTGAAGGCTTGAACACCTCCAGCTCCAGCCAATGCCGCCACAAAGTTGATGAGAGAGACCATCACAATGACAAAGTCCAACCAGCACCATGCGTTGGTAAAGTACGCCACAAAACCCAGTGCCAGCCATTTGATTAACATCTCGAAAAAGAAAATAACCGTGAAGATGCGATCCATGTAGAACAGGATATCCTGAAGAACTGGATTTTGAGGTAAATGTACATCTTCCAGAGCTAAGGCCAATGATGACAGCAATATCATGACAATCACTGCAGTTTCAAAGTACTGGTTTTCAATCAGTCTAAACGTCTTCAAACGAACGGTTGCCCATGCTATCCCAAAGTGAGTGTCATCAATGGCAAAAAACGGGAAACGCTCATAGAAACGTGGAGGCATACAATCTACCGGATATTCCTCCTCCTCTCCCTTTGGAACGCGGACATTAGGTTCGCCGTCCCCACTTTCTTCATCATCGTCATCATCAATCCATTCTTCGTCCTCTTGTGACATGTCTCTCTTTTCCCCTTCCCCACAGTCGATACCATCATCCACGTCAATCAGTTGTTTTTTCTTGGGGTAATGTGTATGTGATCCATAAGATTTCATAGATAAGGTGTCTTCATCCTTTTTAATAGTTTCCTCATCCTTCACCTGCTGAAAGTTATTCATTAGTTTATTCGTGGTCATCACAAGCCTAGCAGTGTCAGCTAATCGGGGTCTCTTTCGTGGTATTCGAGTTGTCATTTCAGGCATTTGTTGCGCAGCTTGGTCAGCAGCCGGTTGCTGATTCTGATGGGATCGGGATCGGGGCACGATTTGATTTTTTGCCCTAATTATAGAGTTTCCCATTGATCGAAACATTTTTCTTATCTCTCCTTTCACCCAACGAATGAATCTTCCTATGCGAATAAAAGCCTCTGCTAATTTGTTTGTTTCAGCATCAGGAGCAGAGCTCAAGTTGGATGCACCAAAACTGCTGAGCAACAGAGCCAGGAATAGGTTGAGGACGACCAAGTTTCCAATTACAACAGTTGCCAGAAAAAACGGCACACAGGCTCCTCCAGTGACCAGCATACAATCCCACATGGATTCTATCCATTCTCCGCACAGTACACGAAAAATTATCATGAAGGAATGACCAAAATCGGTAAAATTCCAGCGTGGCAATTCACCTCCGGGAAACAAGTGTGTTTTATCTACAGTCAGCATTAAAAGAATGTTTGGAATGACAGTTCTTTATATGACCATCCATACTTACATTTTCATGCATTTTCTTACCAAAGTAATTTTTGGCGAAAAGTTGCATGCCCATCACAGCAAAGATGAAGATGATAATGATCAAGACAAAGACCAGGTTACCCAAAGCGCCCATAGTTTTGCCCATAATACTGATCAACAAGTTGAGTGTCGGCCATGACTTTGCCAGTTTGAAGACCCGAAGCTGGAAGAGTAATATAGTAATATAAGTATGATCGATAGTAATGAATGAATCGATAGTTATGTACTGAATTGTTGGCTACGTACCAAACGAAAGCTTCGCAGAGCACTAATACCAGGCAAGTTGGCATCTTCGAATATTACTTCGATTAAAGATAAAAATACAATGATGAAGTCGAAAACATTCCAGCCAACTTGGAAGTAGAACTTTGGACTCATTGCCATCAGTTTCATTGCACATTCGACACCAAAAATGGTTGTAAAAACCTACATAATATAAAATGAATGTTCATAAGAGTGAAAAATGGACAGTCTAGTATCACTAGTTTGGGGTAAAACTTACTTTATTGCCAGTTTTCAAAGTTGTATCCATAATGTAGTTTTCCTCCAGTCCATAATGATCCAAAGCCATAAAAACAGTGTTGACCACAATAGCCAGAGTGATGAAAAGTTCCGTAAATGCATCGAATACGACGAAACCAATGATCTTTTTAATAAAACTCCAAGGAAAACCGCAGTCCCATAAGCAGAAAATATCTACACAAAAATTGTAGAATTTTTAAAAATCTGCACACCGATAACGTTAGCCTCTTTCGTTGATGTACTATAATAAGCATACCGATGAATCTAAAGCATCCTTCGATGAGTTTGGCTTTAATGAGTTCCTTCATATTGAGAGGTTCAATTTCTTCATCAACGCCACTTGTGTGGCTGCGTCGACTAGCCGTTCCAGCGGCTTGCTCAATGATATCGTTTAGAACCATAACATCTAGGAGAGGAAGATAAATTATACTGCTATTTCATAACGGAAATCATTGATAAATTTAAATTTCAAGTTAGGTGAAAACCTTTCATATCCACTTCCACAGAAGTGGGAGTAGGATGCAGTTGAGCGCTCGAGTACATTCCTTCTCTCTGCAATGGCTGTTTTACTTTGCCCACATCATCCACGCTCCCGGAATGTTCCTTTTTATTAGCGCAAACCACATTTTTAATAAACGATGTTCAATATTTAGTACAATGCTCGTGCATAAAGTATCATGCGGACATTCTTCATCAGCGTAATTATTACTAATTACAAATCATTAGATTGCTAAAACATACAGTAGCACAAAAAGTCAGTATAAGCATATACTAAACAGAAGTTACTTACTACATACTAATTAATTCTGTGAATTTAATAAATTGTAGAAAGCATGCACAGCACTCAGCACACAAGTGAAACGTGGTGTAGTGTGGTGGTGAATGACATTTCAACTACAGCTAGCTAGCAAAATGCAATGAATGAAATATGGCGTTCGTTTCACTGACATCGGAGCCTTAAGAATGATGAGTGAATCGAGTGATTGACTTTTTACAAACTAAAACACACTACGTCCAACAACAGGAAAGTATGGGGAATCATGCATATTTAATTTATTAGGGCATGGAGTGGAATGTAAGTAGGTAGCAACGAAAGATAATAGCTGACCATCACTGAGCAGAATTTTGTAAAGAATCGCCCATTTTTGATATATTTGCCTTAGACGTACATGTTTTCAAAATATTTCGCCGGGGTCAAAATGCCATCTTGTTGTAACTATCGAATAAGTGAAAGCATTCGAACTTTCCACTGACTGGCTGGATTGTGCGTTCTTTCAGACAATGGGAACAGTGATTGACAAACATGACTCTTATTTTAGTGTGGTAAATGTGAATTTTTGCAGCAGCAGTATTAAATATAGATCAACGAATTACGGTATATTATCACAAGACTTGCTGACACAATATTTCTCAACGATAGATTGAACATAAAAATACGACAAACAGGGCAACATGTAATGCAACATGTGTGGATATAGCTGCAGGTTAGATGGTAAATTTCTGGTCAGTTTTTTGTGAAAATAAATTTTAAAAAATACCTTAGCCAAATATTGTTAATAGAGAGTAATCTGAGGGAGAGAATTTTTAGTAGCGTGCGTGGTAGTAGTAGAATAAGATCACCCGGACGTGCACTTGACATCATGAAAAACCTCATTAGGATCATCTGAATCTGAGGACTACTGCTTACTCCATCAAAATGTTTATATCCTTTGTCGGAAAGATTCTTTGCCCTCTGCAGAAGCTGACTCTCCTTTGTCACCGGATATCCAAAACCATTCGCATGCCGACCACCCGTGAGAAGGTCGTGGGAAGTGTATGACAGCCGAGAAGCGTGTGAGTTGTATGAGGAATGTCGAGAACCCAGAGCTAACATGTAATATGATTTAAGAGTACTTCATTTTGTGTTCATGCCATATTTAGTATAGAAATATTCGAAAAATCATTACTGAAAAAATACAGTTAATAAAATATCATATATGAACTCACCAAAACTTGGTAGCGTATGCGTCTGATGCATTCCGTGATAATACGGAAGAATAATCGCACCATTCTCCTCACTCATTGGAGTTGCTGCAGTTGAGTCATCGGCATACGGCAAATGTTCTTGAGCGTCCATATACGTCGAGAGGACAATTAACTTTTCTCTTCCGTAGGGGTGTGACCCACGTCTGTGATTATATGGACTTCCTGGTAGGCTAACAGTTGCCTGTATTTAGACGAAAATAAAATGATAATTCTAAGTCAATATACCACATAGCCAAGAATATTCTGTATGCTCAATAATAATGCCCAAGAATGTTCACATACGTCAACCTTTTTTCCCCATAACCCTGCGTGGTTCAATTTGGGGTTACTTTCACTGCAGGAAACATCACAGTCCGACTTCATCTGTCCATCCTCACCTTCCTCTTCAGCCCACATTTCGTAACTTCTATTAGATAACCGGGACGGTGATTTCTGAGGGGCATCACCACCCGTTGCACCCGTGGCTTCAGCACCCGTTGCACCTACTGCTGCTTCTTCAGCAGCTGCGGCTTTGGCTTCAGCTCGAGCAGCTCTGGCTTCCTCTTCAGCCTAACATCAAATGTAATTAAGAAATATTTACATAGCTCACTTTAATTTTCGAATCTTTTTATTCGTGTTATGTAAAGAATTTTCAACATACTCGCATAGCTTCTTCTTCTGCAGCGGCAGCCATGTCATCTTCCTCCGCTTTCTTTTGTAGCTCGTCGTAAGACATGGCGACTATAGCCAAAATCAAGTTGACGAGATAGTATGAGCCCAAAAAGATGATAACGATGAAGAAAAGCATATGCCAAGGCCCTGCTGCCCTTAAAATCTTTAACACGTAAAATATGTACATTATGCTTTTAATGCACTGACGAAATAAAAGCAATGCTTATTAAGCAAGTAATGCTTTGTGAAAATCCCCTGTACCTGTTGATACAAACTCTCCCAGAAATCCTGTGTCATCAACCTGAAGGCAGATAGAAATGCCCAACCAAACGAATCAAAGGACGTGTAGCCGTAATTTGGATTCTTGCCATATCCTTGCAAACACGTGTAATTCTCCGGACACATTCCTGCTCCTGAGGAATTTCCACACAAGGGATAATCCGATGCACCATATTCAGCGGGTGGAGGGTATGGGTACCAGTTGGTTATGTTCAAATTCCATGTATGCCAGTTAATATCCCTTTCAGGGCCTTCTGACTCATCCTCAGGAAAATCCCGGACACATTTTTGAGTCAATACACCCATGTAGATTTGCAGACCCATCAATGCAAACACGGACAACGCAAACATTGTCAATATTATCACATCCCGCAAATTTTTCACGGATTCGATCACAGCGCCGACGATGGTCTTCAAACCTGAATACACATGAAATCCCCATTAATTTCTTGTTAATGCCTAAGCAGAGATAGTGAGACATTGTATAGTTTTCTTTGTAAATATGACCTGGAACAATGGCCACGGTTTTCAATGCTCGAAGCACTCGAAATGTACGGAGAGCTGCTAGATTTCCCAAGTTGATGCCCATAGTCACATAACTGTTTGACAGCACATGGGGTTTGAAGAACAAGAAATTAAGGAAAGAAGCGTTCATGATATTGATTTCTTTCGACCATTTTCAAAACATTAATTACAATAGACCAATGTTTGGAGATATAATTATTGCGAAAATGCATTGTGCTTGCCTTGTTTAGGAAAAATAGCTGAGCAAGAAATCGCGTATAAATGTTGGGCATGAATATAGCTTTGTGTTCATGTTTTTCTACAGCGCACTACTTTTAGTTTGAAGCAGTTAAACTAAAACTAGGATAAGGTTGGGGACTTTTGTAAGTATATTCTATATCATAGTTTATTGCTAACTATTGTCTACAATAAAATGATATTGTTTATAACTCACGCTAATGTGATAACTACGAAATCTAGCCAATTCCACGCATCTCTAAGGTACGTAAATTTCTCCAGAATAAATCCACGCGCCATCACTTTTACACCCGACTCGAATGTGTAAATCGCAGTAAAGACAACTCTACAAAACAGTTATATAAAAATAACATATTATCACTACATACATACTGTATTCGCACACATCATCAACTTCTTTTATTCATTTTCCGCTAGTGTTTGCTGTCGTGCTTATGAGATGTCTATCACGAATTCCCAGGAATCCTTTGTGCAATTCGAATGATAAACATAAATTACGGGAATACTCGTGTAGTCTGGTAGTTTCTTCGATTATAAATGCATGTACATTTATCTACATTACTATTTACTATTGCTAAACTATGTGACTAAAGTACTAACTCTGTGGACTCAGTAACAGGACTCGCAGGCATTATCATGACCCAGCAATTTGCTAATATAGTAGTGATGATCACAAGTGAAAAAAGTCCATGCGTCAAGACAGCCACAGCAACTCTTCGAACCGGGTTAAAGGGGCTAAGCAAATATATTGCGTCCGTGGCACTAAACCGGAAAATGTCTCCCTTCTTGGTTACAATTACGAATGTCTGGAGAGTATTCAAAATGAATATTATGCGGAAATATATCAGCAACTTCATTAAATTTCCTCTATCCGAATTCCGGATATATGATTATTATATAAGTTGAATAATCCATCAATATGGAGCATAATTTTCTTACAGGAATGGTTTGGTAAAACGGATCAAAATCTTCCAACGGAATATTCGCCATTTCCGGTTCAAATGCAGCTGCCATACGGATAGGAAGTGGCATGCCTTGCTCAAGATTCGGCTCAGGATGAGGACCCTCGTCTTCGTCATCATCGTCATAACGTGGCTGTTTGTATTAAAAGCAGTAAAAATATGAGCTCATACATACATACACACGCCTTATATTAGTTTCTAGTTATAATTCGTATACGTATACAAGTTTTATTGGTTTGTTATTTAGAAGTTCATTCATTGTTATTTTTGTTATTATTATTGTTATTTAAAGTACTACGCAAATAATTTTCGTTAGATGATTTCTTTTCATTCGATCCAGTAGCATATAATAGTAATAATATACATAGGTTATAAATATGGGGGTAAGTCTCGCTTTCATGATCCAAATGTTGCAGGGTTATTTTAGCGTTTTTTAAATTTTACTGAAGAGAGCAGCATTAAAGTACATTCCTCAAGGCAAACATAAAAGGACGGGGATGTCAGAAGCAAATTCTATACCACTCGACATTCATAAAGTAAAGATGGTACATACAAATTAAATTATACGACTAATCGTATAAATTAAATTGATTCTTTCCTTCGTAGTCGAAATACAGAAATATAAAGTAATACCGCATTTCAATTAACTGAATCTAGTATATGGATAGCATGCACCAAATGTTGAATAGAAATCCTCTGAACATTTCTGTATAATAACGACAGACATACCTGCTATCCTTCTATTAGCGGTTTTCCAAATAGCATTTTATTAGTTTGTTAAAATTTATGACATGAGAATCTACAATAAAATCAATTTCATTTCACTGACAAACCCAATTTTTTAATCATCAACGTGCAATGTACATATTTATGGACGACCAAATCATGAAATGCCTAAGTAAGTTTTTGAAATATTTGTATGTGCTTTGACAGATTTGACTGAAAATTGGAATATTGATTCCTTATCATAATAGTTTCAACAATATTTTCAGCCAAATCGGACAGCGTTAGCTGTTATTGACCGTTATGGTTTAAAAAATTTTAGCCGGTGACATGTGAAACAATATTCGACTTGCTTAGTCCTTTTTAAAGATGGTGTTGCTGTTACAACTTAGCTGTAAAAAAATACAAATAATTTAATGTTCCAAGTTTAGAATTTTAGTACTACAATTTAACTTTATCTACACTTATTCTTTAGTCACAGCTTAGTCATCCATGGCTTGTTGAACTTAAATATAGGAAACGAACGAATGGACGGAAAACGAATTAATGGACAGACGGAAGATATGAAATCAATCATTACTTTAGTCAATTAAACTCAGTCATTATCATCTAATAAACTATAACTGCTATTTACTACGCTACAACAGTCATTATTTTCAGAAAGGTTCATGATGCAAACAGATAATCAATTCAAATCAAGGGTGTCGTCGGATAATACGTCATTCCCATTGAAAGCGGTGTGGTATAATAAAAGCATTGATCTTTATTCTATATATTATATATATAGTTTTAGAATTTAAACACAGTCATTATTACTGAAACCAGTTACAGTGGCATGCCAAGAGTCAAGCTGTATTGAAAAAATGTTACAATGCAGGAATGTTTTCTACTTTTACAGGAGCCAAGAGATAATGGTTGAAAGTTATTTAATTTACTTATGTAATTTAACTAAGTTTAGAAAACTTTGGTTAGATGATTTTAAATTTATTATAAAAGTTGAGCTGAATTTGTTATAAGCTGAATACTTTTGCCTACTCATTTTGCGATTCACGTTCTAACCTTTCCATCGGCTATCGATGTTTCTTCATAGATCATTAACCATATTCTTGCTCGTGCTCGTATCTTTCATTTTCTCTTCCAATCCCCATCTTCTTCTCTTTATTGTAGTGTAACATCAAATAAATAAAATAATGTTGAGATGTCCTATTTAATCAAATTATTATCAACTACATACCTACATGTATATGTATTTCATATACCTATTCAAATAAAGTTTGCTCAACTAAAAATTATCGTTAAACTACATAGTAAACTAATTACCTTCCAACCATGCTTTACCTAGATTACCTTTTATCAACAACGTTACTGATTTCCACTTTCACTTTTAAAACGTTATACCGTGCATGGGTGATGATGCATTATGTATCGGCAACAATACTGTGTTGGGTGCTTGCAAAATAGAAAAAATGATTTTACCAGGAACACAGATTATACTCGTCCTATAAGGTCAGTACGAACTACTAAAAATGGGGCATCCATTAATATCATTTGGGGAAATTCACGCTATTTTTAATCGATTTCAGAATTTTGGTACGGTTATTTTCTCCAAGAGTCTCAGAGGGTATCTAGGGACAGGTGACGTAAGATTTTTAAATGGAAAGTTGTTAATCCTGAATCCTGGTTTCAAGGGGAATCGACTTGCATATGCTTATTTTAGTGGAAAACAATTTTTCAGGTTCTAAAGAAATGGATGTTGTTGAAGCTGCTGCAAGCACCATTAAGACAAGAATTAAGTAAATACAGATATATCAAAAGCGTGCTGCTACGCAGTACTATTTAAAACTTTTTATCCGTTTATTGATGCTCGTATCATCCATCTACGTGACATAATATGTGAATTTAATGAAGTATTTACATAGGTTTTTATTTCGATTACATTGAAGCTGGAACAAAAGAGAGCATTGTGTAACTATCATTATCCGCATAAGTTGCTTGCATAAATAATTTCAAATTTCAATGCTGTAGTCACGTATTATTTGTGCGACTAGGATTTACCTATGTAAGATTGACTTTCAATTAAGACTTCCAATGTCCATAGAGGACAATATCATGACGAAGGCTTTCACTTTAGCTTATCTAACACGTGAACTATTTATGCATCAAACATCACGTAATGAGTGAGGAAGACATTTGACACAAGGAACATGGAAATGTACTTGCCTCGTATTTAGATACATTGAATATACCTAATCCACAATGTATGACAGATCGTATTCTTTTGAATTCACTAAACCTTATTTGTTAACATTTATTTTAAATGCTACCCAATATACGAATATCGTAAATTAAGGTAGATTCTTTATACAACTTTCTGAGTTTCATTGATACAAAATATTTTAGATAAACGAGTTGTGACAATACTTCTTTCGAAAATATAAAAGTATGTTTTTAACATCATGTTTAATGCAATATTTTTTGACAAATTTTAATCATTATGAAAAAAATAAATACGAAATTGTTAAGAATGTTGCCAACAATGAAAAGTTAGGTGACCTACCTCTTCGCTCTTCTTTCCTTCCAACTCCTTCTTTTTAATCTCCTCCTCCACCATTCGTTGTCTTATCGCCTTCATTGAATCCCGCGTAAAAGGTCGAAAATACACTGGGAGTTCGTCCATAGACGACGTGTCTGACACGTCGTCTGACATTTTGAATCTATCGTTTGGATGTCTTCACCTTCAAAAAATCAACCACTTATTTTAAATTTCCAAGACTCTACAGTGCCCATATTCAATGTCGGTTCCCATACTGAAAAAACCTATTTATTTCATTTTTGTAGGCTTAACTATCTCCGACTCTAAGCTCAATTATAGCTCTATTCAATTAAATGCGAAGTTAAAAGTAAAAAATCTCAATCTCCACAGCCCCTCACGATGAAAAGAACAAGTGTGCTTAATTCCGTAACTCTAGGATCGCGTAATGTGACGAGGAGAGATCAAGAGAGAAAGTGTGGCTGAGGGCCCAGATGCTGCTTGTATGTATACTAAAAGATGTGAGACTCTCACAGTGAGAGGAGCTGCCTATTTTGGGAACGAACATGATATTTTTTGCATTGACCAGAGAATTCATATAACTTTCGCTATACAGCTTTCACTCGTGTCCCAGATCCAGAAAAAACTGGAACTTGTTAGCACTCGTTCATTCATCATGTTAGAAACTAACACAGAACTCGGTTAGATAAGATACTACCATTACTACCATACACGTTGCGTTGTTATTGTGCAAAAGGCTCTACTGCCTGCCAAGGCTCCAGGAGGAAATGGCACAGCAAAAAAACCTTCGGTGGCTTGAAGAATGAGAAAATCAATAAGCTTTCTCGGCGAACAGGCAAAAGCTTTCTCATGAACCAGACTCGGATGAAGTTTATGCGCCTTGAAAACAAGACGGGGAGCGGAGATGGAAGATGGAAAGTGAAACAACGAAAGTAATGATCTCGGTGAACTATGTAGTTGGCTTGTGCTCGCCTTGTTATATTTTATTAACCACAAAACAGGAAGTGGAGCAAATGGATACAGAACCGAAAAAGGGAGGCGTTTTTGGCAATGGATGAACCTAACCGATTGAATTATCGAATTATCTTGTGTATAAGTACCGGATACTCCTACCTTATTTTCTTCAGCAGATCCGTATAAATGACTCGAGGCATAAGTGTTTTGCGGCCAGAATTTATGTTGCATATTTAATGAATCTAAGAATTTGTTACTGCATAAGAAGACACTAATAGGAAACCCTTTGCATGCAACAAAGCTGAACTATGAATATTTCATGAGATACTTTGTATAGTCGTGTTTTTACATTCTGAAGCTGAAGCAATTTATCAATTGACACGGTTCACCGTACAAGCAGTCATCTTGATGCAGGTAAAATGTTTTTGATAATAAACACGCCGTAGGTAGCATATAATTTATGATGCGAGTGAAAGTGCTCCGCTACGACTTTCACCGTCCGCTGTTCAAGTACGTTTGCATTACACATCAAGCGTCACAAATGGATTCGTGACACTACTTTACCAGCATGGAACATAATGCAATCTACAATATGACAATCTTATATTATATGTATCCTTAATTTTTCACTGTATTGTGAAACGTTGTCATTTAGTTGATTCTCGGTTCTAGAATGTAAATTTGGACAACTGAACTGACAGACCATATGATAATCTATGATCATTTAAACCTTCAATTGAACTATCTTTAAACAGACATACAGTTTGTTTCATAAGCAGATAAGCTTCAATGAAAAACATTATTGTTACTGTGGGTTTGATGCGTTGCATTTTATTTAGTATATAGTTCGTTGTTTTTCAGGACCATCCCCGTTTTAGGAATTTCTATTAAAAGAATTCTTTATAATTGTGAGAAATGTACCTGATCCTGAACTTGTACATTCGCATTACCTAAAAGTCCTTCGTTTTGCATTTTAAAGATGCATGAGCTGATGAGCATACATGATCCTTTGTTTAATAGGTATGTACTTTACATGTTCCATTTTAGCCTGTATGTAACTTGATTCGGCTTTTAACTTTTTTGTTTTATTAATGAAAGCATGCTGGCAAACTCACCTCTCAAACTGAATCATATTTCCTACTTTATCATTAAACTTTGAAAACAAACTAGCACTTTTGGAACGTAAATTTATTATTAACCGAAAAGAATGTGAAACTTTACGGTAAAAAGTGCAAGAGCCTAGAAAAAGAAACGCTGATTTTCTGGAGCGTGAAGAGTAATCGTAAAAAATTCTCGCTTCCAGCAGGTAAACCTTATACTGTGATCTGTGGTGCATGCACGTTTGAGCAAAAGATCACAAATTTATGCCATGTCGATAGGGAATCCAAACGATCGTGGTATTTTGTTCCCATACATTATACTTGTTAAAATGAGGTTTAAGGCATTGGTGAGCAGATACAACCTACAAACATGTATGTCAAGGCTGTCCTCGTGTATTGTTAGTGTTAGCCTGGCAGAGTGATGGTGATAGCAACTGATAAAGGTCGAACATTATTGATACTTATGTAGGCATGTTCAAACACATTGAATTGGGATAGCTTTGACCTTAATAAATTTACGAGCCAAAGCGACACCAGCAGGATGACTTCAAATAGGAAAACTTTGGCTACCAAAAATATATTGTAACTTAATATTAGTTCATTTTGATGAAAGTGAGTACCTACGTCCTACGTAGTTATATGCATGCAAATTATAAACTGCGGTCTAAGAGTATTTTACGTGTTTCTGGTTTCACTTTCTTTTTATAAATCATCACTGTCCCAATATTTTTCACGAAGGAACTTTGATGATAACAACATTACAGCGTTGATTATTTGAATCCGAATAAAATATCTTCAGTAATGGAAGAGTTTATCAGCATGTAGACGGGACATTCCCCAAAGTTGCGTCGCCCAAACATTTGCAGGGATTTCCAAGTGCTGGAAAGTATACGTATTCTAAAGACGGACACTTACGTATATTTTGCGTCATATATCATCGTGAATACTCGAAAAATACCCCGGAATAAAATTGCAAATTTGTTACGTTCTCTTTACGTTTAATTTCCCATGCTGATTATGTTGACTTTCCTATAGCGCCAAGTTAAATAACCCGGTTATAATTCGAGACTGGGCATAACCTGGGACCTGGGTATAAATGGCACTAGCTACTTATAATAGCAAGGCACAAGATATGTCCTGTGTATCACCGTTTTGTTTGTCCCAAAAAAACAAGTAATAGATACTTATAAAGTTAATGATTAAAGTACTAATGTACCGATACGATATTCCAGTAAAAATAGATCACTCAGATCTGTTTGTTGGCTGTCAAAATGTCAGGCATGCGTCCATCAGCACTTAAAATTCATATTTCATATTAACTTTTGTCCCTGGTCAAACTGCATAATCGGTTGATAAGCATGTGAAGTCGAACTCATTTTCATTACTGCTATTTAATGGTATATAAATTGCATATTCATCCCATCATTCTAGGTTTGTTCCACAATGGGATCTTAAAGAGTTAGTTAGCTCCTTTAAATTGATACGTTAGACCCAAGAATCCCAGTAAAATCTGTAAATTGAAACTTTAAATAATTCCTCCCCCAATCCATCATGAACTCGAAAGTTGTACTTTTCCTGTTAAGCGCGTTGTTTCTCGAATCCAGGAGCACTTTCGTGGATCCGAATGTTGTACTTCAACCGAATTTTAGAGGATGGGGAACTTCACTTGCCTGGTGGGCTGATGCTGTGGGAGGAATGGATCAAGAAATCTCTGACTATGTTATAGATATGCTGTTTTCGGTATGTACATAAATACAGTAGCAAATATTTTAACCTCACCAGTAGTATAATTATTAGCAGTGATAAAGTAATTACCTATTTAAATCTTTATCCAATTAGCCGACTAAATTAAACCTGAATATAGTACGTTATGTAATTGGTGGAACAACACCTGACAATTACACTTGTGGAGGATATCGTGATGGAGCCGCTACCGAGTCTTACAGGGATGGGTTTGAAAGCTCATATGATTGTATGTTACATTAAAGATACTTTAACCATTCTATGACAATATATGGCATGTAGTGTTTTAGATAACTAGCATAATATAATACATATATGCTCCTCTAGGGACCAGAGATGCGCGACAACGAAGAACTTTAGAAGCCGCTAAAGCAAAGGGTGCAAATATATTCGAAGCTTTCTCAAATTCGCCACCTCAATGGTACGATCTTGCTTATTATGACATTCTGAGTATACAGTATAATTTACTCGTTATATTTCTTAATTTGTATCTGTATTTTCAAATTGAGTACGTGTTGGAATTTTTCTTAAAAAGGCTAACTATCTCGGGATGCTCCAAAGGAAATGGTTTAAACCCTCCACTTTTTAACAATTTCAATCCGGCCAATTCGCAATATTTTGCAGATTATGCGACGGAAGTAATCAAATATTTCCACGATGAACTAAACATCACATTTACAACGTACTCTCCGTTCAACGAGCCATTTGGGCTCCACGGCATTGGCTCTTGGTTTGGGGTATCGAGCACACAAGAGGGCTGCAACATGAATAGACCAACAATGGTTTCTGTTATTGAGAGCGTGCACGAGGCAATCATTTCAAAGAATCTGACATTCCTGAAAATAGCGATTTCAGATGAAACCCAAGTGAACACACAGATCCAGACTTACGACTTCTTTACTAATGCAGGAATAGCAGAGATGTTTGCGCAGGTGAATGTGCATGGCTACTGGGATAACTATGAATTAAGTCGGAAGGACCTATTGTCACTTAAATGTAGTAAAGGAGGGCACGACCTTTGGATGGATGAAATGTATTTTAAAAATTTCTCATAAATTAACTTATACTTTGAAAAATGTATATCGTGCGTATATAATAATGCATTTGTCTGAACATATTTCCAGGGGATGGGGAGGCACCCCTGTAGATAATATGGAGCAAGGCTTGAATATTGCTAATCGGGTTATCTTGGACTTGAGAATGATGCTGCCTTCGGCATGGGGTAAAGCGGCATTTTTATGCTATGCTAAACATACAATCAATGCTTTATATTCAGCCATAAACGGATGTATTACTTACCTATGTATTTAATTTTATGAACATTGTATTTAGTTTACTGGCAAGTTGTAGAAAACGTTGGAGCTTGGGGACTGTTGGATGTGCCATACGTAAATACAACCATTGACAATATTGTCATAAATTCAGGTTATTATGCCCTGGAACAATTTAGTCAGCATATTAAGCAAGGTAAATTTCAGCTTCATAATATTCTATTTTTAAATAAAAAACTAACGTCAATGGCCACACAAAAGTTATAAAATATTTTTTGCATAGGCTACCAACTGATTTATATTTCGGACGAAAACTCAATAGCAGCAATGAGCTTAGAAGAACAAAAATTGGTATATGATACTACATCATGTTCAAGTTTATTGTTTGGAGTGTGAATGCCCGTATTTAGCTGGTGGCTGTTATATTGTATATTGTTTTAATTAGGTAATCGTCTCTGTAAATCCAACAACTGCTGAAGCCTCTCTGGAATTTGATTTGAGTTTGTTCAGCAATCTGGGATCGGCATCTCTTTTCAGAACTTCTCCAGCAGAGCAACATTTGAACTTGCCTCCTCCAACTGTCAGCGTAGGAAACAAAGTGACTATCCAGTTACCCGCAGAGTCAGTGTCTACACTGGAATTTTCCGGTATTCAAATAGACGATGGTACTAACCTCATTAACAATGGAGGTTTTGAATCCGTTGAACAAATGGAAGGAAGTAATGCCATTCCGACAAGTTGGGAATTACGTGGTGGAGAAGACGTTGGAGTTTCTGATGAAGATGCATGGCGAGGGGTCTACTCTGGGTTATTGCATACCGGACCGGGACGAGCACTGTCTTTGATGCAAACTTTAACTTTACCAACCAATTCATCATCACCATGTTCCATGTATCTGTCCGCTTGGTGCTCATCCACACATCCAGGTACAAAATTGGGCGTTTCTGTTAACGGAGTCACTAGCACAGAAATTGAAATGGTCAGAAATGGGGCTTACTACAGTTACGGTCTGTCTCTTTCCGCCAATGCGTCAGATACTTTGCAAGTTTACTTTATGAACAATGGGACTCAACTTAGTGGTTTTGCAAAGATTGACAACGTGTTCTTACACCATAAATGTATGTAAGAGCTAATATCGGTATATGTATATAATATATACATATTATGTACTGAACTTGTAAAACAAATATTTCCGCATGTATATTTTGTAGGAAATGTGTTGCATGTTTTCGTTGCATAAGATATTGTTACCGATTAAATTCAAACTATTCCTACTGAAACATATATAGTGTCTGCAAAAATTACCTACTCACATTTTTTTTTTTAAATTTCAACGGCTTCATCAAAACTGCGATTTTATCTGTACACATGGATTTGAACATCAGCACAACGACTCACATAATATCGATCATCGGTTACTTATTTAAGCTTACTTTGCCAATACATAATACAATTGTCAGTTATGAAATAACAAAGTAATGAGGAAGCAGAGAAAGGCAGATTCAATTCAAATGCCTAACTTTAATACGTCTTTAGTAGCTTTCCTGAAGAGCTTAGATATTTAATTTATTAACATGTTTAAGGGTTTAATGAAAGTAAGACAACTAGGTATGTAAAGGAAGATTTATGCAATGCCATATTTTTTTATCAAATTAATTTTGTTATTGATACATCAATAAAATATGCAATGGTATATTTGCATTTGTCCTTCATGCAGAAATGGAAAGCGTATACAATTTCTTGTAATTTGTAAGCGAAATTGCAATATTAATTTCGAACTGGATAAATATTTATGACACATTTCAAGTTGCCATCAAGAGGTTTTACGAAATTATTTTCGTGTAACACTTATACAACGAATTATTTTATGGAAACTTTTTGCCTTGCTCGCGTTTATGAAATGAATTGAAGTTTTCTTGAAGAGTTAATACCCATCTATTGAGATGATTTTATTACGAGCCAGAACAGTTCCAAATTGATTTTCAATTGTCTTTTAATTGAGTCTTAAAATTCAATTTATGCTTTGCAAAAAACAATAAAATTGGCAATTAAATTTTACGTAGTGCATAGTGCACGAAGAAGTTTCTCCATCAATGCTTTTAATTTTCTGTACTTATATACAGTGGAGTTTTGAAGAGAGGAGCAGTCAATTTATTGGCTTGCCATCTTCATTTCGGTTTTCACTAATGTTTCAACACTCACCCCACCGATATCTCACATTTTTTCATCATGATCACACGTCGAATTCTCCTAGTACTTTACGTTTATCTTCGACTGACATCGCGATTCTTCTACGCAATCCCATTCGAAGTCGTCAAAACGGGCGTTTCCCGTGCAG
The DNA here is from genome assembly GCA_004115045.4 of Sinella curviseta. Lineage (NCBI taxonomy): Eukaryota > Metazoa > Arthropoda > Collembola > Entomobryomorpha > Entomobryidae > Sinella > Sinella curviseta. Next base: position 29,889,366 of record CM023203.3, on the reverse strand, counting down.
ACTTCAAACTTCGAATGTGTACCGATGTAAAAAGTTTTATTCTTTTCCACATCAACTTTTCAATTCAATGCGAAACCATGATCTATTCCTTCCTCCGTCTTTGTCAAATGCATCTCACCGGAACATACAAAAATCTGCATCCATACGTAATTCATTGTTTCAACATGGTTGGCTTTGGATATCCAGCATACCTTCAGTTGTACCTGATGTTTTATGGGGCAAGTTTGTGCAGCTATTTCAATCAAACAGTGGCATATGACAAGCAACTTCGAAGTAAGCAGTTAAGCAGTATAGTTAACATATTTGCATGAATCAGGGACAACACATGCATATTATATTTCTAATATTGCTAATGATTTACTGAATTTTAGAAAAATATTTGAACAAAAAGGCTGGGAAAGCAATGGATTACTTGGAATCTGGCGTAACTACAATTGTCCCATTTGTCTACTTTCAAGGATTTTGCTTCGGAATGTACTCGCTATATAAGCCATCAAAGGCATTCTTTCACTGCTCGCTTCTAAAGGATTTGGGCTGGTCAACAACGGCGAAAATACCTTTCAAGCTGTACGAATGCTACATGTTCTTCAACTGCTGGCATGTGATTGTCTCCACTTGGCTGGTATTGTTGGTACCAGCATACACTCTGGTGACATGGCCAGATGAATTGATTGATCCAAATGATGATCAAATGCTCGCCGGGATTCAATACCAAAAACCTAAAAAGAAATTCAAAAGTGTGGATGATCTTCGTCGAATTTCCGATTCATTGCCAACATACCAACATCTGTACATGCTTTGTGATAGGCTCAATGCTGTCGCGAGAGTTTGGCTGGTGGGAATTTCGTTCTTTACTGGAAAACTTATTGGTATCTATATGGGATTTGCGACCTTTCAGTTGGCTTTGGAGCAGACACTGCCGTGGAAGGAATTCATGGCATATCCCACTTCCTGCTTGTTCCTGCTTGTACTCTTTGCCTTTGCTAGTCCACAGGCCGAAGCTTTGCACACGCTCTCTTGCAAGTATCTTCACCAATTAAAAATCCAGCCGAGTCGAATCTTGCAGAAGAGTGTTCGCCCCTTACGACCCATGGGGATATGGATAATAGATATGATTTGCTTCAAAAGGGGAACAGGCATTGAAACAACTAATGATGTTGTTGAAGAAATTGGAGACCTGGTGGTGGGCTTCGTTGATGATAACTAACACTTAAAAGTAAGTACTTTACAATAGCTCTATAATCACTATAGCATATAGAATAGTATTATATATTGTTACATATATCCACAGTTGGTGTTAGATTAGCTACATATATTGGTTATAGATATTTAACATTATTACCCAACGTTGTTCCCAATTTCCCACCTATGCATGTTCTATGTACTTATAATTTAACCTCAGTATTAATATTTTGTGTGCATTGTATATTGTTTGATTCAATCAAATACACAGCCGATGCTGAATAAAATATATACGCTAGATAGTACACCTTTATGGATAATATTATGCATAAACGTAAACTGTATGACCTAATTAACAAGTAATATTGATGTTTTATTTATATATTATATTTATATAAAATATAATAGGTCATCTTGTAAATAGTTAGCCTCCTAAAGTTTTTTAGTCATCAAGTCCTCGGAATTGAATTACCCCCTTAAAAGTGCTCAACAAACACATCAAATATCTAAGCTCAGTATTGTATAATGCCTTGCTTACATTCGAATTGTATGTAAATACATAGACTAGTATACCAAAGTATAAGTAGTGAATGAGCTTAGATACGGATAAAGATGTGAGCTGTTACACCCGTAAAAGAAAAGTTAGTCATAAATGTATTAGGTCCTTACCTACCTATAGTACATACATATGCATTAAATCATTTGACATATAGGCATATAAAAAGTTCTCTCCACAAAATGCAAGAACTTTGACAGCATAGTATATATACAAACAATGTTGGATGATAAATGAAGTTAGACAAGTTCACAATAATTTAGTTTGATGTGAGATAGATTTTTATTCAAACAGCATAATATGTAGAATGCGAGAATGTACCATAAGTTACATATGTTCCCAGTATAAATGAAATTTAACTAGGATATTTTTTAAAAGCATAAAAATGTAATGCCTTGTGTATTTAGCTTTCGAAAACTGTTGCAAAAATCCTATTTTAAAAGACATTGTAATATTACAATAAGGTTGCTCCACAAATATCAGTGTAAGAAAGATAAAGTACGATGTTACAAAACTACGAGAAGAATGTAAACTAAAGTGTTTTAACGTTTAAAAGCATAATAATAAAAATGCGAAAAATTGTTGAAATAAAAATAGGTTCAGTTCCTTAAACATTTTAAACAAATTAATTAACCAATTGCATAAGTTACAAGTTTATAATTTCACAGACAGCATTGAAGTGTACATGTTCAACTATCATAAATTTTCGTTTAAACACAACTGCAGAGATGATGAGAAGCGCTTAAAATTAATCTCTTTGTGACTACTTCAGAATGTGCTAATTCGCTGCACACTGCAAAATAAATAGGAAAAGGATGTGGAAGTCATATTGGAATGGAATGGTGGTAACTTCAATTATCAGTTAATTGGATGACTGTTTTAATACTCTGGTTATCTAAATTTAATTGAATATCTCTTATGAAACACAAGCTTTTCTAAACAATTTATGAAACTAGTTTTGAGCCAAGTTATACTTTTGAAATAGAGCAATATAACTTTTAATTAACTTATGGAAACGTGAATCAAGAAGTTTAGTAAAAATTCAATAAAGTCATTATTATATTTCCACTCCCAGTCAGAAATGTTTATACCTGCATATGTATGTATTTAAAGATAAAGTATGCATTAATATTCATATTAAAAAGTTATAGAACTTGACAGTGGACATATTATAATGCTTACTTTTCATAAAGTAATACTGCAAGCGTAAGTAAATATAAAAATCTCAACACTACTCTTGCCAAAGAAACATTACGTAAACTGTGATGTGACTTGCTGTCTGTTAGTTAATGCTCATACTGACTGTGAACGTGATTATGAGTAAAGTATGTTTGTAATGAATGTATGTCTAACGATATTGTTCTTATGGGAGTATATTATGTTTGTGTACCCCTTCATAGGACAAAATGGTGGTAATAATAGATAATCTAATTAAAGCCAGATTATACAGTTTTAAACATTTTTTTTGTCAAAATCAAAACCATGAAGTCAATAATACTAATATATGAATTTCGGCACCAGCATTTAAATTGTAGTCCACGTACGCACGAGTGTACTTTTCGTACAATTAGCACATTTTTTCAGAATATAAAAACCATCCCTTCCGGATACTTAGATTTAAACGTCAGTGACATGGGACGCAACAGAGGGTGATTTACTCAAGGGCTTCTGAATTACAACCGTGGGTTCACCGTCATTATCTTGAGTAGGTGGGAAATCCTCGCCACCTTCTCCATCTACTTTCTCTTCATCCCCTTGTTGGCTCCCGGCACGAAAATTTTTATGCTTTCTCCATGCACTCTGAATTAGCCTTGCGCAATATTCCTCCCTTTGACGCCACAGTGTAGAGCTAACGGGTTCGTAGCCTGGCCGATCTGGGGCAACCTGAACTTCATTAATTTCCACTGCGTCATCAATTGCGTTTCCTTTTCGGGCAAAGAAATCCTTGGTGAGTGCATCGAGGATGTCCACACAATACATCATGTCAGCTGAAACGATAGTAAGAGGTCAATAAGGTCAATATAATGGATTACAAATGATTTCTAAAACATTAATTTGTCTACATTCTTAGAATTTCATTTAACCTTTGCAAATGGGTATATCCATTGAGATAATTTTGTATTTATTCGGCTTGTGCATTTGAAGTGGCGGCTCCAGCACATCAAGAAAATCGGAAAGCTGATCGTAACGAATGTACTGTGTCCCATCTGGGTCAAACTGCGCCCAAATTTCGTAGTACATGTCATAATCGTCATCAGTAAGACCTTCCTGCACTTCCTCAGTCGCTTGTGAGTAATTCTCGAGAATAACGGCAATGTACATGTTTATGACGATGAGGAAGCTGATGACAAGATAGGCAAGTAAAAAGGCAATTCCAACTGTGGCGTTTCCACAATCTCCAGCTTTCCCTAGTTCCGGATCTGGGGCATCACATTCATCCTCATTTATAATTCCGTCCAAAACACCATCCCATCCTAGATTTTGACAATTTTATTGTACAAAAATTGAAAAATTAAAAGGAAAAGTCAACTAGCTTCGTAGAAAATTTATCTCGTAACTTTATTTCAGTACCTGCTGAGGTTGACATTTGGAAAAGCAAAATAATTGATTGACCAAACGTTTGAAAGTTGTAGACATCATCAAGTCCACCTCTTAACTTGACGTTCATGAAGAATGACATCCCGAAAATAGAAAAGATAAACATGACCAAAAAGAGCAATAGGCAAATGTTGAACAGAGCGGGAAGGGACATAGCCAATGCGAATAGCAATGTCCGGATTCCTTTGGCCCCCTTTACGAGACGAAGTACTCGACCTACTTTAGCCACTCGAACGACTCGAAGGAGAGTTGGTGAAACGAAATATTTCTCAATCAAGTCACTGAGCACCATACCGGCGATTGAAAGAAATACAACTACCAAGTCGAATAGGTTCCAAGGCTCGGTGAAATAATGATGACGCAGAGAAAACATTTTTAGGAAACATTCGCAAGTGAAAATGGACACGAAAACCGAGTTGATCATACTTAAACAATCTTCCCATGTCTGCAAACGAACAAAGGTATAGGTTACTTTACCAATACGTAATCAAACTATTATATACTAAACATAGAGTAAAATTAAGTTGTGATACCTGAGACATTTGGTAATGATCCATGGTCATTGTCAGCATATTCATACCAATGAACAACATGATAATCATGTCAAACTTTTGGTTTGTCACAATACCAAACATAATTGCTTGTGGCTTCCACTGTAACAACAAGAAAGAATCTAGCTTTTATTGAGACAACAACTAAATTGAAACTAGGTTCTTGTAAAAACATAAAAAGGGAGCACTTCAGCACACACCTTTGTTTAAAAGTTAGAGCGCAAAAACGAAAAAGTGTCAAAACGTCATTGCCGTTAAACGGTGACCTTTGACCCCAAAACGACATCAGGTCTATGTGCTACATTCATAGACGAGTCGAATGATATGTCACTTGCTATTTGACCTTGTAACGGTTTCTAACCGTTGCCGTTGGCATATGGGGTTGGCAAGCATGAATCAGTCAGATATTCTTGGCAGGAGAGCATAAAACAAAAAAGATATTTAAAATCGCCGTTACCGTTAAACGATAACCTTTGACCTCAAAATGACCTCAGATCTATGTGCTACATTCATAGACGAGTCGAATGATATGTCACTTGCTATTTGACCTTGTAACGGTTTCTAACCGTTACCGTTGGCATATGGGGTTGGCAAGCATGAAGCAGTCAGAAATTCTTGACAGGAGAGCATAAAACAAAACAAAATATTTTAAATCGCCGTTACCGTTAAACGATAACCTTTGACCTCAAAATGACCTCAGATCTATGCGTTATGTTCATAGACGAGTCGAATGATATGCCACTTGACATATGTTCTCATTGAAAAAAATTGACCTCATAACGGTTTCTAACGGTTGCCATTGACCTAGAGGGCTGAAAATCAATGGAGCCCGTCGCTATGAGCTTAGGAACCTATTACAAAAAACAGAATTCAAAAATTCAGTTCCGTTCGGAAGATATCGCGCTCACGGACGGACGGACGGACGGACGGACGGACCGGACACACAGAACGAAATCATAAGGTAGCACAAGTGCTCCCTAATAAAGAAAGTCCTGCTTACCCTTGGCTTTGGAATAGCTTTGATTGGTTTTTTACTTCCCATTTTCTTCATGGCCGCATAATACTTTTTCTGGTCCTCAGTCATGAACATTTCCATTGAACCCCCGGACTTTTTCTTTTGCTCGTTAAAGTTGTCAATGATCACCCCGATAAACAGGTTGAGTGTAAAGAATGAGCCAAAGATGATGAAAATGACAAAATATACGTACATGGCAAAGCTAGTTTCTCTGTGAGGCTGGTCATCAATTTCCCGTGAATCAATAGCATCATTCATAATATCAATCCAGCCTTTAAAAGTCGCCACCTGAAATAGGCACAAATAGGCCTTGCCGACGTGGTCAAAGTTCATGACAGAATTTTCCCATGTAAAGTTGTTGGCCAGGCATTCCACTTTATTACGGATGATCCGGAAGTCAGGCCGACTCCCATCTTCTGGATCAATGCACTGCAAGGACCGAATTCTCCCCATTAGTAAACATACCTATGGTACATTTGCATAGGGGTGCAGTAATTGATTCCTACAATTTACTAACCTTATGAAACTTTCCATTAAAGAGTTGTACTCCCATGATAGCAAAGATTAGCCAGAAAATCAAGCACACCAGCAACACGTTGAAGATACTGGGAATGGCCTGGACCAAAGCGTTGACGACAATCCTCATTCCTTGCATTCTAGACATGGCTCGCAGAGGACGCAAAGCTCTCAATGTCCTCATTGTTTTGAAGGCTTGAACACTTCCTGCTCCAGCCAACGCCGCCACAAAGTTGATGAGAGAGACCATCACAATGACAAAGTCCAACCAGCACCAGGCATTAGTGAAATAGGCAACAAATCCCAGCGCTAGCCATTTAATGCACATCTCAAAGAAAAATATCACGGTAAATATACGATCCATGTAAAATAGAATGTCAGTAAGAATTGGGTTTTGAGACAGGTGGACATCCTCCAATGCCAGCGCCAGGGATGACAATAAAATCATAATGATCACCGCAGTTTCAAAATATTTATTTTCAATGAGCCTAAACGTTTTCAGACGAATATTCGCCCATGCAATTCCAAATGGAGTGTCATCTACAGCAAATATGGGAAAGCGCTCGTAGAAATCTGGTGGCATACAATCCGCAGGATACTCATCTTCCTCCCCCTTGTGGACATGAACCGGCTGATCCCCCTCTCCAGTTTCTTCACATTCGTCATCCTCAATCCAATCCATTTCTTCTTTGCTCATGTCTCTTTTCTCGTCATCATCCGTGTCGCTGCCGCCACCTGCGCCATCCCCGTCTCCGACGTCAATCAGTGGTTTCTTTTTAGGGTAATGTGTGTGAGAACCGTAAGATTTCATGGATAAAGTTTCCGCTTCATCCTTATTTGGTTCATCATCTTGCAACTGCTTCAAGTTGTTCATGAGTCGCTTGCTGTTCATCACCATTCGGGCTGTCTCTGCAAGGCGGGGACGCTTCCGTGTGCCTGCTCCGTCCACACTTGGGTCAATTGTTACATGAGTAGTTTCTTCAGTCTCAGGCTGGTTCTGACTGGGCCGAGGAACAATCTGATTCTTTGCTCTTATCAGCGAGTTTACAATTGAGCGAAGAAATTGACGAATTTTTGCTTTCACCCAACGAATGAATCGTCCTATACGTTCAAAAGCCTCTGCTAATTTGTTTGTTTCAGGATCTGGAGCAGAGCTCAAGTTGGATGCACCAAAACTGCTGAGCAACAGGGCCAGGAATAGGTTGAGGACGACCAAGTTTCCAATTACAACAGTTGCCAGAAAAAACGGCACACAGGCTCCTCCAGTGACCAGCATGCAATCCCACATGGACTCTATCCACTCTCCGCACAATACACGGAAAATGATCATGAAGGAATGACCAAAATCGGTAAAATTCCAGCGTGGTAATTCACCTCCAGGAAACAAATGTGTTTTATCTACGTCATATAAAATACATAGATAAGATCATAATAAATACATACATACATGCAGAGAGTATATTCGCTATGAATTTTTCATACATACCGAAATAATTTTTGGCGAAAAGTTGCATGCCCATTACAGCAAAGATGAAGATGATAATGATCAAGACAAAGACCAGGTTACCCAAAGCGCCCATAGTTTTACCCATGATACTGATCAACAAGTTGAGTGTCGGCCATGACTTTGCCAGTTTGAACACTCGAAGCTATCATGAATGCAGAAAATACACATGAAGTTTTTAAAACGAATTTAAGATTTCATTTGCGTAGAAAAGTGATGTTATACCAAACGGAAACTTCTGAGGGCACTAATTCCAGGTAGATTGGCATCTTCAAAAATTAATTCGATGAGAGAAAGGGCCACAATGACAAAGTCAAAGATGTTCCATCCACCTTGGAAATAAAATTTTGGACTCATGGCCATCAGCTTCATGGCGCATTCCACGCCGAATATGGTCGTGAACACCTGGAATGTAAAACGCAATTTAATTTCCTTATGCCAAAACATTGTACACAGTAAGGCATCAAATGTTGAGAATTGTACGGTTATTCACCTTATTTCCTGTTTTTAAAGTCAAATCCATTATACGATTTTCCTCTAAACCATAATGATCCAAGGCCATAAAGACCGTGTTCACCACAATAGCCAACGTAATGAATAATTCCGTGAAAGGATCAAATACGATGAATGCAATGATCTTCTTCAGTAGACTCCATGGGAAGCCACAGTCCCAAACACAAAATATATCTAGTGGAGAAAGTCAAGATGCGTATGCTGAACTCGTTGCCGTTTTTACTATATGTTATTACTATACAACTAACGAAAAAAGTAATACCAATGCAGCGGAAACATCCCTCAATCAGTTTTTGTTTAATGAGTTCTTTCATGTTGACTGGTTCGTCGGGCTCTAATTCGCTAACATGACTCAATCGACTTGACCTTCCAGCAGCCTGCTCAATAATGTCATTGAGAACCATCACGTCTAAGGGATTAAAAACAAAGTTATTTCCAGACTGGTTCACAAAAAGTTTTTATTCTTTGTGTTGCTATTTCAGTGCATTAGGCAACCTTTCATGTCCACAACTGTATTTGTAGTATGAAGCTGATGGCTGGAATAGAGCCCTTCGCGTTCCACAGGTGGTTTCACTTTCCCCATATCATCCACACTTCCAGAATGTTCCTATGTGTGTATTCTACTATTAAAACCAGCGACCAAATACACACATGGTTTTTACATTGACATTATGTCACTTACCCCATCAAATTGTTTATAACTTTTCTCATGGTCGCCATAAAGGGTCTTTGCCCTTTGGAGTAGCTGACTTTCTTTCGTAATGGGATGTCCAAATCCACCCACGTGACGACTTCCAGAGAGAAGGTCATGAGAGGTGTAAGAAAGCCTGGACGCGTGTGAGTTGTATGAAGAATGTCGTGAGCTCATTGCAGCTAAAAAAATTAAATAATAAAATTACAACTTTCCACATCTCATGAACTGTTGTGATGCAATGATCAGTCATACGAGTCATACCAAAGCTAGGAATTGTATGTGTCTGATGAAGACCGTTGCAAAACGGAAGTATAATAGCACCATTCTCCTCGCTCATGGGAGTCGCTGCTGTTGAATCGTCTGCATAAGGCAAGTGTTCCTGGGCGTCCATATACGTTGACAAAACCATTAGTCTATCCCTTCCATACGGTTGTGATCCACGGCGAACATTGTATGGACTTCCAGGAAGACTGACGCTTGCCTAAAATTACATAAAGAAGCCAAGCTCATGACTACAGACAACTTTCCCTTCAATGATTCTTCAATTCATTCTAGTTAAACTCACGTCGACTTTTCTCCCACGCATAATGTGGGTCAACTTGGAATGAGATCCTGTACAAGATATGTTGAACTCTGACTTTACGTCTTTAACCGGATCATCTCCACCTTGATCACCGGCCCATGTCTCATAGCTTCTACTTGAAAATTGAGATGGGGATTTATTCCGGTCGTTTTGTGCACTAGCTTCTGCAGCGGCTGCCTCTCGAGCTTCTGCTCTAGCAACTCGAGCCTCCTCTTCTGCCCTCATGGCTTCCTCTTCTGCCGCAGCCGCCATATCGTCCTCTTCCGCTTTCTTTTGAAGTTCATCGTAGGACATGGCGACAATGGCCAAGATCAAGTTGACAAGGTAGTATGAACCCAAGAAAATGATTACGATGAAGAAGAGCATGTGCCATGGACCAGCTGCCCGTAAAATCTTATGATAGAAAAAAATGCCATGAAAAATAGTGCATGAAAACTGCATATCAAAGCATGCTTGCATTGCGAATACCTGTTGATACAAACTTTCCCAGAAATCCTGTGTCATCAACCGGAAGGCGGATAGAAATGCCCAACCAAACGAATCAAAGGATGTGTAGCCGTAATTTGGATTTTTTCCATAGCCTTGCAAACACGTGTAATTTTCTGGACATAGTCCTGCTCCAGTGGAATTTCCACACAAGGGATAATCCGATGCACCATATTCAGCGGGTGGAGGATATGGATACCAGTTTGTAAAGTTCAAGTTCCAATTGTGCCAATTTATATCTCTGTCATCCCCTTCCGAGCCATCTTCTGGAAAATCCCGGACACATTTTTGTGTTAACACGCCCATGTAGATTTGAAGACCCATCAGTGCAAACACGGACAATGCAAACATTGTCAAAATGATCACATCGCGCAGATTCTTCACTGATTCAATCACAGCGCCGACGATGGTCTTCAAACCTGAATACACATGAAATCCCCATTAATTTCTTGTTAATGCATAATGCAGAGAGAAAGTGGGAGATTGTAAAATTGACCTGGAATAATGGCCACGGTTTTCAATGCTCGAAGCACACGAAATGTACGGAGAGCAGCTAGATTTCCCAAGTTGATACCCATCGTGACATATCTATTAGCACATTCATCAAAAAAATTCAAGGCAAATCAGCATACAATAAAAAAGCAATGTTACAAATAGTTGCATAATTCATTCGTCATATCCAAACAAACATAACAAAATGGCACGCCCCATCTAACACGGGATGTAAAATGTAATAAATGTGTAGAAGAGGGCAAAAATGATCGATAAACATGGCAAATATGCAAACGTCAAGGGAGAAAGCAATGCAAAAATAGTTAAAAAGTTGGTTACATGAGAGAACAAAGGTATAAAAATGGAAAGCCACTTACGTAAATACGCGCAGATAGTGGTGGTGTCATGTGAAGTTGAATTTTAGCGAGATGAACGATATAATTTGGATGGGCAATCAATTGCATTAGAAATGGAATGCATTAATAACTAGTTGGGGAATAACCCATTGTACGGGAATCAGAAATGCATTGCAAGAATATTTTATTAATTTTTAGTGCTCGGAGTACAAGTTGGTGTCGGGGATTCTTGCCATATTTGAATTTGGAGAGTTGGGAGAAAAACGCAATTTTAGAAGCACTAAATAAACAAAATGCTACGAATATTATGGACTAAAGACAACCACGGCTAAAGCATTACGGTGAGACTATTTAAGATTAAATGTAAGATTATTTATTGTAAAGCACTAAAATGTTTGCAATGTACTCACGCTAGAGTAATAACTATGAAATCTAGCCAATTCCACGGATCTCTAAGGTATGTAAATCTTGTCAGAATAAATCCTCGAGCCATCACCTTTACAGCCGATTCAAAGGTGTAAATGGCTGTAAAGACAACCCTATAAAGTATACAATTAAACAACCGAAAATGTTAGCAATCATATTTATATGTAAATAATTTAAGGCACAGTTTAGTGATTGGACAAGTGGCCATTTCATACACTCGTGCGAAATAACACACCAATCACCATATATGTATGTACATTTAAATTCTAAAGCTCCCCAAAGGTTTAGTTAGGGTTTTAGCCTGCATTTTAATCCGACTTTTAATTACTTTGTTTTAAATCAATTATGACATACCAGTTGATACACGAACCAAACCAAGTTGTATTAAATTGATATGGTTCAAAATTTACGAATAGCCCTTTTATAGTTCTCTTTGCTGGCCTATCGCTCATAATTGACAGCCAATTACCAAACTAGACTAAATATTTTAAAAGTAAAAGCTAGAGGTACTAACTCAGTCGACTCAGTTACAGGACTAGTAGGCATGATCATGACCATGCAGTTGGATAAGATGGTGGTGATAATGACAAGTGAAAATAGTCCATGAGTCAAAACTGCAACCGCCACTCTTCGAGCAGGATTAAAAGGGCTGAGCAACCAAACTGCATCGGTGGCACTGAACCGGAAAATGTCTTTCTTCTTGGTTATAATGACGAATGTCTGCGAGTGAAAGTGGAGACGTTTAAAATATTAAAAGTAATAGATATGCATTTTGTGCAATAACCAGTCAAAATTGAACATGTCTGCATACCGGAATGCTATGAAAGAATGGATCTATATCTTCCAACGGAATGTTTGCCATTTCAGGTTCGAATGCCGCTGCCATTCGAATGGGAAGCGGCATGCCTTGTTCCAGATTAGCATCTGGATGAGGGCCGTCATCATCGTCATCTTCGTCGTAACGTTGCTGTAAAATTTAACGCACATGTATTTATAGCATGCTATTTAAATCATTATCCTGAAAATGTTAGTTTTGACAATTCCATTTGTTGCTAAAAAGTTAGTAAAATATATTAGTAAGGAGTATTAGCTTTTCAGTTAAATTAGTAATTTAAAGAAATTGCTATTGGGTGATAAACTTATGTATTTTCTTAAACATAAAATATTTGTTGAATTTCCAGTATAAACTATACATAGCATTGCTTTATTTGATTGATTCGTTAATTCTATTTCAGGAGCCATTTAGTTTAGTGTTTGTAAAAATTGAAGAAGGGGGTTTAGACTTGCATTTGAATTTGTCTTTGTTTTCTGTGTGTAGTAAAATGCATGCAACGTGCATAATCTGTAATCTTTAGTATTTTTGATAGATACTAGTGCATGCGGATAGGGAACCATGAAGAGAAAATGAGGTTCCTTGATTCCTGATAAAACATCTTTGTAACGTTTGGCAGTATTGGTTTTATTAAATCATATGTATGTATATATTGTGCTGCTAAGTGTCAAAATTGTCAATATAGTTTGCAGAGACAGTGAAAGTCAAGCTGTGTAGTTGGTGAGAGTAAGCAAGCGTGGTGGCAATAAACATTGGTGTAAAGTTGGGAAGAATATTCCAGTTATTAAGTGGCGGAGCCACTTTATAACTTCAGTCTGTCCGTCTGTCTGTCTGTCCGTCTGTCCGTCCGTCTGTCTGTCCGTCTGTGCACGCGATATCTCGAAAACGGTTAGACCTTTTCAAATTCCGTTTTCGGTAAACGATTGCTCATCATTCGACGTCGTGCACGCATGTGTTTTGAAACTCATATGTCAACGGCAACCGTTACAAACCGTTACACTTTCGAAAATTTCAAATGACAACACATGCACATGACACATGATTTATATCCCGCTTTCAACGAGAAGCAATAATCCAGTGTTGGTTTTTGAAAATTCCTAACCGTTTCCGAGAAAATTGCCGATTTCAAATTCTAATGGGGCAATGTGAGACGCGTGAGAAACGATTTCTGGGCTTTCAATACATCACTGAAAAAGGTTGTCACTACTTTCACTTCTACCATTAGTGACCGTTAGGATTTCAAAACGGGGCAATGTGAGACATACGCGGGAAATGTGTTGCTCCGCCACTTTCATACATCTTGGCTTGACGGGTTTATTGATTCTTAGTTGAGTCATTACTAATTCAAAGCTAATTGATAAAAAGGGCAACTCATGCTATTGGTGATCGTACAATGACTCGTGGCATTTCTCCTACATTTGAAGTTGCAGTATATTTACTACTTTCTGAAGTAGTAAGGCGCAAGAGTGTTGCGTTATAATATACATATGAATAGAATAATAATATGGCTTGCAATTATCTGTAATTTACCCATATTGATTGTTGGGTTTGGTAATTATGTTAGCGTTATCCGTCATACTCCAGCAAGTAATATTGGATGTAGCGCTTGCTATTTACTTTTTGAAAGGATTATTTATCTTTCATTATTTCATGCACTTATTAATTACATTATATTTCTGTATATGTATTGTGCAAAATATATATTCACAGTAAATGTTGTGATAAAAATAAGTACATATGCACACTTCTAATGATTTCCCATTATAGATGTTCTACTTTGTTGTCTAAAGATAAATAGTATTATTTCCATCATATTTAAAGGATTGACTTTAGCAACAAAACATACGACAGCATTCAAAATTAATATTTATCAAAACGTGGAAATTATTAAACTAAAGTTATTCAAAACATGACGTTATTTCTTGTATTATTAATTAATTTGTTATTTTCGTGCACTTTTATAAGGGGTTAATGAATACTGATTAATTATTGTAAGTACGACAATAATAAAAGGGATAAATGGTGAATCTATCAGGCTATTCTATGCACATCTACATATTAGGTCAATAGAAGAGAGTAATTTGTTATGCAAGTTTGGAATAAAACGTATCATTTAATTGTAAGCTTCAATGTTCTTCGTACTTACAAGGAAATTGCACTTTCATCATCATCGTCTTTTCGATTTGGTTTTCCATCCACAATTTCCTTTTCTCCCTCATTTTTAGTATTGGGATTAATATGGAATTTCTCATGATTTTTTAAATATCTTGACTCGACAGCAGAATGCCCATTTGCTAACGTCCTTTTTGAGAAAATATCGGCTACATTTTCTCACCGGGGAGATATTGAGCACGACGGGGAAGAATATATATAGTGAGGGACATACATACGCGAGTGAGAAGACAGGTAAAGGCCGCTGTTTCAGGGAGTACTGGGTTTTGTTCATCATCAAATGAGAATGTGACAAGGGTCATTAGGAATTTACGAAAGTATGACCACAACAGTGAGAGTTGTTTCGGGACGAATATATATAGCAACGTACGAACGGCAGCAGTTCAGCAGCAACAACGCACGCAGCATATAAAAAACACCACATAGAGAACATAAAGCACGCTTTATATTTTATACAACGTAAATATATTTTTGCATGATTGTAATAACTAATAACAATCTTGGTATGTAATTTTTAATGCAACACACAAATACACAAAATGACACAATGAAAGCAATTAAGGTTTAAACGGTTGAATATTGAATATAATAAAACGGTTACGAGATAATCAATATATTTTTTTATTTGCTAAATGCAAATAATGGTACTGCACAGACAAGACAAATATTTAAACAACATAATTATTCAACACCGACATATTTTAGCGTACTTCATTTTCTTGAATGCGTCCTCAGTAGGACAACAAGTTTACTTGGATATTGTGCTGTGAACTTTAAAACGTGAACTAAAACGTGCTTTTAACTTTTAATAAAATATTTCAAATTCATTTTAGCTCCAACTTCTGACATGTATTTCTATTTTCTTTATTTCAAAATGTAAACGTATTTTTGCAATAAATTCAAAGACAAATCAAAATGAAATATGGTAATTGGTTTATTCCTTTTCTTGTTTCCTTATTTTGTTTTATTTTCAACCTTGTCACTTATTATTTTTGCAATGTTTAAAATAAAAATTATTAATATGGCTTACCTCTTCAGCCTTTTTGGCTTCCATTTCCTTCTTTTTTATTGCTTCTTCTGCCATTCGTTGTTTTATTGCTGTCAAAGAGTCCCTGGTGAAGGGACGAAAGTAGACAGGACGAGCGTCTATAGAAGACGTGTCACTCTGATTATCTGCCGACATTTTTGGGCTGATACTCCTTTAACGAGTGTGTAGAAGAAGTTACGAATGATAATTTTTGATGCGGTTAACTGTATATAACAGCATCTTCCTTATTTCACACAATTTTAGCAAACATATTGCAACAGACCACACCTAATTTATTTATTGTAGAGCAGAACAAAGCTAGACTAGACTATTATAAGCTTTAAAACTAATGCACTTTGGTGATGATAATGGAAGTTGTGTTATTTTTTAAATAGAAATTTCGTTAGTTTTAGGAAATCTCTCCTTCAAATTTCCTACAATATAATTTTCATTGTATACGACTATCAGTTATATTTGCATTGCACAAACTAGCCTACAATCACTTTTTAATCTCTATCAGCTAAGCTAAATACTAAGACTATTTCAGAAGCACAAAAAAATCTCAATAATTCGCTACGTATTTTTTTATCGTGTTTGCAAAATGAATATTCCCATTGTTTACAAAAGTCACAGTCAAACGTGAAGTTTGGAGGGAGAAAGTGGAATGAGAATTTATGCTGTTGTGTTGCACTTTATGTTATGACTCCTTCAGGTTGTTGCAGCTATTTTGCGCGTGATCTGCACAATAGTTCTATGTAGCTTTCGCTGGGTTGCGGGAGAAAGCCAGACAGAAGAATGATAGAAAGAGGCTGGTTGCTGGCTGGTGATTTTTGGGACACACGATCGATTTCAAAGGCTGCTGCTCTTGTGGTATAGCTTGCTTCGTTTTCCAGACACGTTTTTCCAGTAGTAAACATGTATTTTCCCTGTAATTTACTTTTTACACTAGAAATGGAGTGAGGATATTTTGCGATATGGGATGATGAGAGACAGGAAAGTATACATCCTTTCCTCTATTTCGTAACTTTGTAAGTAATTTTATATGGGCCACACACATTTGCTCAACTAGAGAGAAAATAGAGGCAAACTTTGTTGATGAAAGAGACAGTTCTTCCCTTCCTCTCATTTCCTCTCGACACTCGCTTGTTGAGGGTTGTTGAGCTGAACAAGTAACGGTACCTATGTTGATTCACGTGTCTCATATACGTACAAGTACATGGAGAAAACGATGCTCGCTTTCTCTCTGACTGACATAAAAATTGCAAGCTTCTTTTCGTTTCCTTGTGTGTTAGGCGAAGCAGCAGAAGTTAAGGCGTACTTGAAGATGAAACCAACAAGGAAATATCATGTCGAGACGAGTTCTAAATGCCTATTGCCTATGCATACGTATACACAACACTGTTTGTAGCTTGTAGTTTCTTTATCTAACTAGTTTTAGCAAAGTTTGTCCTTCTATTCCCCTCAGTTTTTTCTGTAACTTTGCCGTTTTCCCCGTGTGTCGTCTTAAGTACTTTTATGGGAGGGCAATACCAGTCAAGCAAGTCAGCTAGTCAGCGTGTCATGTTATTGCTTCAGAACAATTATTCTTCCTGGCATTTCTCGGATTGTCAGTAGTGAAGAGTTTGGAAAAATACGTGCATGTCTGTCTATTCTCTGCTCTATTACACCACCTCAAAAACATGACAAACACATACCACCATCACAATTAGAAAATATATCCAGCGCTTGTATTCATACGTGTATGGTGGATTAATCGGATGTTCATGTGAAATGGAAATATAGTTCCGATAACACGAACGAAAATGAACACGCAATAAAATTCTCACATGGCAGCTTTAATAATGCTTCTCTGCAGGACTTTCTCTTCCTTCGAAAATGAGGACGACAGTAAAGAAAATATGCAAAGCGAAAAAATTCTCGTACATAAAACTTCGTTAACTTGTACGAAGCGACTGATATAGAAAGCAGAACTATTTATTTCTAATGAGAAAAATGCAAATGATACCCCTTTTCATCATAACTATCTTCCATCCGCTTATTCGGAGAGTTGAAGCGTAGCTAGTGACATGAATAGGAGGAGCAATATCGCCAGAGGACTGAGAAGGAGCTAAAGCAAAATTATGTCTCATCGGGGAGCAATGTATTATTAGATATTCCACTAAACTCGTAACTAGAAGTGGCCCACACAAAATTATTATGAAGCTAAAGCTAAGCTATTTATATTTGTACACAGATATATGTACGTAATAGCGAAAACCTATAATTTTTTCATGAAAGCTTTTCAGGTGAAAAACAGAAAAAGAGGAGGGCAGGTAAAACTAACAGCCGAGCAGTTGGCATTTGCATGTTTGTTCTATATAGGGTAACGAGAACTAAGCCATAAAGCAATTTTGAGTTTCTCTCTAAATATTGAGGCAAGAAAAAAGAGACAAGTTGAAGCTCTCCGATATTATTTCTCCTTTCCGTTCCATACTGGATAATGGCTTTGTCGGACTAATGTGTTTACTTAGGTAAGTTGGATAAAGCAGTAAACCTTTAAAACTTTAATGCATTCATTCACAATAAATCATAATGGATCCATCAGCTCAAGAGAAAAAGGAAAAGTGGGGAAAGGTGTTTCTTTGCTTGTACATGGCTCGCTCGTGTCGCTCACTCACTTTGTAAAAATTGTGGACGAAAGCCGATAGAAAAAGGGAAGGCGGTGGGGTAATACGCTTCTGTCATTTTATCTATCCAAGCGTACATGTTTTAGATTGATTATGTATTGCGCTACATACATGCAAGTAGCGTGCTAGTAGATATGCAGAATATATAAATACTAACAAGTAATAATGACCACACGCGAAAAGGACGCTTTCACGTCTATGATATATGAAAAAAATAACGTCGAGTTGTTGGCGAAGTAGGTGAGTAGGCATAGGTGATGGCATAAAAACTATCTCTTTTAATTATCGTACGTATAATTTCGTTTTCACAGCATATTTATGTGTTCCGTTACATGGCAATCCAAACGCGATAGTATTGCTTTTATCCAATAATGAATACTTTAT
The DNA here is from genome assembly GCA_004115045.4 of Sinella curviseta. NCBI lineage: Eukaryota > Metazoa > Arthropoda > Collembola > Entomobryomorpha > Entomobryidae > Sinella > Sinella curviseta. The sequence continues at coordinate 29,870,813 of CM023203.3, read as the reverse complement.
GACAAATCATAAATATTAAAATTGTGGGGTAATGTTACTTCCCAGAGATTAAGTGTAATGCCGACTTTTATTGAATAAGTAACACGAGAAGCGAATTAAATAAAAATATTTGAACAATATACTCAAGCTAAAGAATATGAGACCGAGCTTATGCTAGAAGTAGATATAAGTGTCCACATGAATTAGTCTTGCCTTTTGGTAAATTATTACCTTGCGTATATTGCGCTCTATACTTTTGTTTGAAAATAAAAGCTACAAAAGATACGCAGTTCAAATGAGATTTTGAAATGCATATACTTTTTAGGAGTAGGACGCATCGTATAAACGGGTATGCAAGCATTTAACACAGCATTGACATGTACATCATCATTGTATTAAATATTGAAAATGCTAATATTTTCATTCCATATAGCAGATCTCCTCGTGTCTCATCAAACCATATGCACAATGTATACACAAGAGATGAATGAACATCTTAGGTAATGAAAGTTTCACAATACCGTGGTAGGTGTTTGCCCTTACTTACATCTAATTTTGGATAAAAGCAAACAATGAGACGGCAAGAAAATCAAATGGTTCTTGACAATGACCTTGCAAGGAAGTAGACTTTCTCATACTTATTTATTTAAAAATTTAAATGTTTTCTATCTATGAGGAAGACTTTATCCGTTCGAGACTCATCAATTTGTTTAAAGAACAATCCCACTTCATTAAACATGCGCAAGCACTTATGTTTACCCATCATAAGCTCGTCTTTGTCACTAATCATCGGAAAGTCATACACATATGCAGTCGACACGAATTCGTAATATAGATATAAATTTACAACCATGTATGACGAATCCGCTTGTTTGACTTACCTATCTCTGCATGCTTATCGTCACCAATCTAATCTTGCAGAATAATACTTCGTTTTTTTGCTTTACCCGTATAATTGTTATCGCTTTAGTTAATGAAATTTAGTATACATCTGACCAGAATGTTATCTAAACAGCTTACTCACATACAGGTTGCATATATCCGCTGTAAGTATCAGTGTTTTTGTGTAAAATTTCGCAAAAAAAACATGCAATTTCTAGTATAAATTTACAATTGTTGTAATAGTCAAATTGTGATCTCGAAACATTTAACTTAATACTAATTTACCATCAAAATGGCATCTGCACCGTCAACACCTGGTTCTACACGTAGAAACAACATCAATACAGATTACAGATTTTATGATGAAAACTACAAACCAATGTGGAATCGAGGAATAAGCAGAAAAATTGGTGGTAAGTTCATTAATCATATAACATACATTTTTTAAAATTCTCAGTCCATCGATTTAAAAAAAATTCATCGCATTTTTTCGTACTTAGAATCAGCATTCGTTCAACAAACTCTTCCAACCTTACGTCTCTCGTGGAGTCCTTACACTGTTTGCCCGTGCTTTCTTCTTATGGGTGCGTTATTCACCGGAATGGGAGTAGGCATCAAAAAGTTTTCCGACGGTATACAAGAAGTGACCATCCCGTATACGAACTGTATGAGTTTAGAATATCCAGGTATTGATGCATTATACTGGACTTATTTTCGATTTCCATTAATTGTAAGATATGTATACAGTAATACTTCTTGTTGCAAATTCCTTTAAAGAACGAACGTGTGCGGAAGTAATCAGTCAACCGGGAATTCAGGACGCAATTGACATAGAGAATTGCACATGTCGTGTAAATTTTAATTTGACGGAGCCCATCAATGTATGTTTTACTATAAACGAAAAAATGCCTGGATGACCGTTACAAATTGTCATCAAATAGTTCTTATCAAGTATCAATGCATTTATTTAAAATTCATTCTAGGGAACGATTTACATGTACTACACATTAACAGACTTTTTCCAAAACCATAAACACCACTACTTATCCCGCGACGATAATCAGCTAAAGGGCAACTTATTTGATAAAAAGGGCAACGCAAAATCGCCATCGGGAGCTTGTGAACCCTTGGATCGTGGTAATGAAAAAATCTAAAATGATATAAGTCATACCTAATGTAATATATTCTATCAAGGTAGTATCTAAACAAGATGCCCTGAATATTTGCACAGATAATGGCACTAAAAAAATAATATATCCTTGCGGACTCATGGCAAACACCATGTTCACTGATGTAATCGATCTATTTTATCATCCTGAAAATGATATCTTTTTCGGGGTTGATAATGTAATAAATAAATACGAACACGAGACTGAAAATAGACGAGCGGTGGACATGAAAGTTCCATTAAGAAACACTGGCATCGCTTGGGAATCTGACAAAGATGAGAAATATGTGCAACCTACAGACTTTAATGACACAGAGAATCCAAAATGGGATAATTTTGTAAAGCCAAGAGGTAAAATGACAACAAATTCGTACCATTGACCGTATGCATTTAAAACGATGGTGTGTCTATGTGAACAATAGCGTGGAAGAAAACGCTGTGGCAACTCGACCCACACAACGACTCCAACAATGGTGTAGAAAACGAGGATTTCATTGTCTGGATGAGAACTGCGGCATTTCCGTGGTTTCGAAAGTTGTACCGTATTATCGACTCGAACTTTGCTCCATTTGACAAAGGCCTTCCACAAGGAAACTATTCCTTACGAATAATTTATAGTAATGAAAATATTAAAATACGCTATCAACAATAGTATATATAAGCATTTATAATGAATTACATTGTTAGAAAGTGTTATTTTTTGTTTTGTGATTTATATTTATATTTGTGTTTCTAAATTCCAGATTATGATGTAAGTTCATTTAAAGGAGAAAAGCAAATACTTCTAACAACATCCAGCATGGTGGCAGCAAAGAATATGTTTCTCGCCATTGTATACATGGGAACTGGTGCATTGTGTATATTTCTATCCATTTTCTTGTTTATTGCATATAAATGCTCACGACACACTGTTGTAAAATCCTTTAAGAATGACTAAAATAAGCAATAAAAGTTGTATTCAGTGGTATATATATGACTTTTTGTATTTATACATCTGAACGATAAAGCAGTTTTATTACAGGAAATTCTAATTAATGTTCATTCCAAAAGGAAAACGCCACATGAGCTGTCATTTTGTAGTAGTCAATTGAGTCATTAGTCACTGCATTGGAATATAGTCATCATTCGGGTTGATTTGCGGAGTATTACTGTTTTTTAAATCAAAGAATATTTTAACTTTCACATATTTCTACACTGCAGCGTAGGTATGTAGTAAGAATGTCACTTTCCTATACACCTACCTACGGTTTCCATGTTGATTGTTAAATGAAAGATGCAATGCATAAGTTTGAGACTGAAGAAATGTATATTAAACATCGAGTTTTGTAGCTTACGTTGAGAACTCTTAAGAACAAAATATTTGGAATCTCACCGTGTCGTATTATATGCTTTGTATATTTAGCCATAGGTGGCAGTACAAATTGCTATGTGAATATTTTGAAAAAAGACAAATTGTCTGTTATTTTCAGGATATGGCAGTAAAATAATTAGAAGCAGTGGTAAAATTGTCCACACCAACTGTTTACGCATTTGAGCTAATTGTCGTTTTTACAAGTTTTGAAGGGTTTGAAGCCTATTTTTCGTAACTACAACAGAAACTGATACCTTTAAGTTTTTAATTTAGCTGCCTGTCGTCTTGACGTTCAAAACTACATGTATAAGTAGGTATACATATATACCTACATATGTATGAACGCACATGATTATTACACATACACCAAGGAGGTTCCATAGTGAAGGCGCGCGCTTTACTATGGAACCTCCTTGACATACACTTATTGATCCTGAAATCATTGTTAAATTGGCTTGGGGTCGCAATAAAATCATAACATTTATTATTCCTTTACTAAATTTGCTACCGGGAAATATGCAGATATTGTTCTTTAAAAACTAATGCAATGAACAATACTTCCTGCTATTATATACGTTATATATATCTAATATATCCATCGAACAGAGCAACATGAATTAGATACTGTTGGTTATTAAGGAGAAAGCTTGTAAACTCATAATATGTTTTTAATAAATCTAATGCATATGAAAGAAATGTCTTCCATTTATCGTGGCTGTCAGGATATCGAAACTATCAATTTGAGCAAATTGCCCATACGAGATAATCACAAAATCGATGCTCAATTTCAGCGTTAGTTAACTATTTACAGCTCAAGACAGCAACAAGCGGAAACGTACATATCTCTAAAATATAGAGGATGTTCATAGCGCATAGCGCGGCACAATACAATCTGGCTGATTGATGGCTGTATCCCTTCCTTTTTAAATGAAGCTGTACCGTATCCATAAAAATGCACACATAAATTGAAGCGGCTTTGTATAAAGGTTGCATCCGTAACTACAGTGGATCTTTGTAAACATTTTATCATTCGAGACAGACATCATTCGAGTTTCAGATAAACATTAAACTGGGTTATCCAAAATCTGTCATATTCTGTAAACCATATTTAATTACACGTGCACCGAGCTAAAACGCAAGACATAATTCGTGCATAGTATGTGATTTAAATAACTGTAGTATAGTTTTTGTTTGTATGAACCTATTTGCATAGGTGTTTTACGGGGAAATTAAAGTATGCTTATGTATATGGGATAGAAAAACCTGCAAACCTTTTTAAAAGCAACGAAAAATATAGGTAAGTGTATTAGTACATAATAGATTACTATAATGCTGTACGGATCTAGTTCATTAAAATGAACAATTTTATGGTATACGTTTTAAAATGTATTATAAAGTGTAACATGTAATTCTAAAATATCTCAATAATTTAAAGCAGCATTAAGAACGTCTGCAAGATATTTTAAAAGTAAACATTTTCCACTGTGCAAAGGTAAAGGCACTGGTTAAGTAACGTAAAATCCTTACATATATAAATACTAATTGTAAGTAGTACGTGAAATACTTGGTATATAAATACGTAGTAACAAGAGGATTATTTGGTTCAATATATCCAATCCAACGTAGAGTAAAACCTTTCCTGTAGAAGCTTTTTGGATACGTGTTCATAATTCAATTAGCCTTCCAAGTCATTGATGACAGGTCCAAGTCAAGTATCAGGTACGTAGCCTTTAATTTTTTGAGCTAATTATGTTAGATAGTTTTGTTAAGTAAAACAAATTTTGGACATGGCATGTAGTCGAATATTTTACAATCAATTTGTTTTTACACATATAAAGGTGTGCATAATCTAATCATTCCTGATAATTCCGGTATTGTTTACCGCACCAATTCGAGGTTCAAATATATTCACATGTATACGAAAGGATTTCTGTTAAAGCATTTACAAGTCATTTTAAAATGTTACTGTCTGTCATTCCTCAAATTCTGTCAAGAGTAGGCATGAAATATATATTCCGTTTAACAGTGTATCTCAATGATAACATTCTAAACGGAAGATGAATGATGTACTGAAATGGTACAACAAACTCAACATTTCCACAAAGAGGTGCCTTTATCTTATCTTCTTTGTCCTCGTGAAACTTGTTTAGCTTTGCTGGCAGTACGTAACATTTTGTAACGCATAATATATTTGTTCTTCATTCTTGTGTACAATATTATGGTGTACGACAAACAGGCGCTATATGAGTCATATAATATGACTTGTATTCCTAAGTCAATGCAATAATGGGTGATAGATAGTTGGGAATAATAAAAAGACTTGCATTTTGCATCTACGAACGAACATCGCAGTATAGCATATATCATTGTGTTGCCGTCTTCGTTCCTGGTAAGAGATATAAGGGAAATTCTCCCCCTAAGTGTGTGTTCATCTCGATCACGCACCCATCATACAAAGCTGTTCTATACCAAAACCAAATACATAAAATATTGGTAAACGGTAAAACGATCTGGCTTGCGTTGCGTTCTCTCTACCTAAAGCTATCCGTTCACGTACACAATAATATTACAATTTCTCTACAAAAAACTGCTTAAAGGCATAGGGAATTTCATTTCATATTTTGTTGTTGCATGTTGCTTGCTTACGCTGCTGAACGAAACCAAACACCACTATTGCTTGAGTCTGTAGCATAAAATATCCACATCCTCCAAGTATGTAATATATTATTTCGTGGTAACTACTTCGCAGTTCACAACCTTCGTTTCTGCAGCAGCTTGTTTTGTAGACACGGTTTGGTGATGAGATAATAGGAGAGAGAGCAGATATCCTTGAAGCTGTACCATTGCCTTATATTCCTTCAAAATATTTCTGTGCAAGTTGATTTGGATTGAATTTTTATTCCTTTTAAACTGGTAAGCATATTTTGCGACAAGTGATCGTTTACAATTTAGTGCTTCAGTTATTTAAAACAAGCCAGGTTGGTGTTTATATTCCGATAAAAAATTTGTTTAGTGTTTAAATGCAAACAATAAATATATTGCGTGCAAAAGTGCAAATTGGATATATTTTAAAATATTCTAGTTAAATCAAAGTGAAATTGCACTGACACTGACCGTGAAACAAGTGTATTTTACATTTCTACTTCTTCTGTGTCGGAGGTAAGCTACAAAACGATTTTCTGTAAACTATGTATATTTGAGGTTTATATTATTTAAAATATTTCGTTATTGTGTAACACATCGTAGTATTTCCCCATCATTTCCCGTTCTAATTTATGCATAATATATTAAGCGTAAAGGTATGCCTTTTATATGTACCACAATATGCTAAAAGGAGCATTTAAAATAGGCGTGTAGAAAAGAGAAATGTGGTTGTTTTGCTAGAATAGAAAAAATCCCTTTAAGTTTATTAAAGCTTAACATGTCACGTCAGTAGAAACTTGTGAAATATGATTGACATACTTTTGCTCTTTGCACACACCACCGTCCAAAAGCTCATCTCTGACGGACATAAAAGCATTTTATTGATGCGAGAATCTGTTAACGTCATTTCGTGATTATTCAGCAGAGGAAATGGGTCTTTATTCGTTCTATGCGCAATGCATCTGCAAATAGTAATGCCAATTGCAGCATAATATGTACATATGTACTTACATTAGATTAACTCATATTTTTATTTAATGTATATTCTTAAGATATTTTTTTACTAAAAACGATACTTTAAATGAATTCGCGAATATTCAAATATCTTTATAGGTATGCATATTTTTCGAGTAATTTGAACTAAAAAATAGCATCATTAGGACGGATAGAATTAGTTAATGGTATTTCTTCATATCCCATTTTAGGATGTCTGATCAATATTAAAATGCCTTACCGTATCATATAAACAACTGCAAATTTACAATCACACTCCTCATGTAATGAGTATTATATATCTACACTTGTAATTAATATAGGCAGCATATTCATTTTACATATCATGTAAATATGTCAATAATACTGTGCTGTGCAAAGTGCATACATAATGAATGCCAGAGAGGATATTTAGCTTATATTATATTCACGTACCATCATCCATAGCACAAACTGTTCTGTTCATAATTATTTTTGAGATAGTTAAGTCAACATTTGCTGTATCGATACCCTGTAGTAGGAATTAGTGACTGATTACATTTTGGTTTACATTGAATGTGATTATCACTGTCCTCGCCCTGTAACATTAGTGCGAAAGCGAAATATTTCATTTAGGCGTAATATACTTCATTTCATTTCTATTGCTTATCTAAGTTAAACATTAAACATATGTGAATTGTGTAAGGAATCAAGGAATAATTGAATTTTTCAAGTTATATTCGAAAAATGGATTCAAAAGAAAGCTTGGGTAGGTTTGGTTAAAGCAATTAATCACTGAATTAGAGTTAATAGGTTTATCGTTTAGAAATGGTTATAGTGGGTTACGTGAATAAGCATGAACTTATGTGCTATTTAGGTATTCTGAAGGTTAAGATGTTTTGTCAGTTTTGATATTTAAAAGAATATTCTGTTCTATTTAAGCGTAGGGCGTAAAAGATAGTTTCGTAAATATTTTCCTGAAAATAGTAGCACAATTTTTTTTCAAGTTTAAACTCTAAATAATATATTTCTATCGAGTTACGTCGTAAATACCTGGCATGTCATAGAATATTTTGTTGTCGTTGTCAAGGTGATTTACCTTACCCAATGTTGTATGCATTACTGCACAACATCGCAATAATGTATTCAATGCAAAACATTTTCAAACTAAACAAGTCTCATTCGAGTAATCCAACTTTATACCTTTCATTTCCTTTTATCACCCAATAAAAACCACACTTATGTCATTTAAACGATACACTTGGTTTGTGATTTTTATCTCAAGATTTGAATTTGAATTCAAAAACAAAGGAATCGCAATTTAATTATCTATGAACATAATGACATATGTAGAAGTTTTGTAATTTTCACGATTTCATATTTCCTGGTCACAATTTCGTACATTGCAGTTTTTTCTGTTCCCATTCTTTCATCATTAATTATGCTTTCAAATGAAGCAAATTATGAAGATACTTATTTCCCACGAAAAATTCCAGGTCCAGCGTCGAAAACCTTAGGAAAACATCAGACTCGGAAACGGTGCCGGCCGGTGGCTACAAGGACACCGACGGAAACTGGAGCAGGGCAAACTTTAAATAGTTTGTCAACATCGTTAGTTTGTATAAAACGAAGCCCTAGTTTAGAGAATATGTCGCTACCTTCGCCACCACCACCCAGGGCAATGACCATGTCGCCAACATCTTTGAAGAGCACATGCCTCTTCTGCTCCGATCCGGTTTTAATTACCGGTAATGAAGATGCAAAGTCGAAGGCAGCCAAGGAGAGAAATGAAATCGTAAAGACGCTTTGCTTTCACCTGCAAATGGAGCCGACCGAAGTTCCTAAAAACTGTACAGCGGAAATGTTTCCATTTTGTGGACAATGCCAGCGGATAGTCACACAACTTTGGGAAAATGAGAAAATTATTCAAGAGGCTCAGAAGAAGATTTCCAAGAATTTGGCATCAATTGAACGAACGGTTGCGGATGCAGAACTTTTAAGGACAACAATCAACATGTCGGGACCATCGGCAGCAACAGGCGAAGAGAAAAAGTTTTCAAAGCTGCGCGACACGATTTTGGATGGTAAATGAATAAACCTTTAATGTACATAAAATTATTAAGAGTTTTATGCAGATGTGAGTAGTTAGTTTCATTTAATATATGATGATGACATTAATGACATGATGGAATAACAAGCCGTGTTTTCTGGTAATTTTTATAGGCTATCGAAATAAACTTTTGATGAGACAAAAACTACGTGAGAACCTAATCCTAGGAAATGAAATGAAAGTAAAGCAGCCAGCATGTAGTCACACGGCAGTCATGCAGGATAAAGCTCTCAGTCGCCAGTTTACCACAAGCAGGCCGCGTGTTGCGCCTTCCAGTGCCTCTCAAGATAATCAAGATCAGGAAAGTATAACTGTAAACGTTAATCCATTGGATGTTGGAATGAACTCAACTGCAAGTTCTACCCCTGAGGCCGACGACATGGAAGAACAAGCTGAAACACCGGAACCTGATCGTATTGCTAATGACACTGCAGTACCGCTTCTTCCGAATATCCAGGGTCAACCTGCGCCACAGCATCAACAACGAGATTATGAACGGCAACAGGGCCAGCCGGCGCAATCGCAAAGAGCAGTAAGAAAATCTACAAATGCCGGTTCTTCGTCTTCGTGGATAGGTACTGGTGTGGTAGGCAGTTACAATGAAGCCTCGTGTACAATGGTGATTTCTGACGTGCGCAGTGATTCTGAGCAGAGTGCCCCGGTAGTCATTAAACAGGAACCTGGCGAAGTGCTGTAAGTATTAATTGGTTTTCATACATTGCTATTTATTTATCATTCTATAAACTATTCTTTATAGAAAATAATCCTTGACTATTCTAGAGCACCCGTTGCGGTTTCTCCCGGAAAGAGGAAACGACGTACGTTGTTCCAAGGAATTGAAATCTTTAGAGTGACGGACTTGCGAAACAACAGGACGCATTTACAGTGTAGTATTTGCCGACTTACTGTACTGGTGACGAGCTACTCTACCGGAATGTCTCCATTTCAGGCAATGACGCAGCATATAACAGATAAGCATCTGGGTAAGATGAAACACTTGTATTGCATTTTTAACCGTTGTAAAGTTTATTGAAGGGTTCCAAAAGTACTTCTAGTTCTTCAAAAAAAATGTCAAAACTAATTCGTTGTTATTTCATGTGTATGTAAAGGGAAACGACGACGAGCTGCCTTAAATGTTGCTGCTAATCAAGCTACCGACTCTGTAAAGAAGAGGCAGTTCACATGCAAAATCTGCTCCAAAGTATTCCAGAACAAGAAAGCTTTGTTTGACCACAGGGCTACCCATGCTCCTTCCGAATCGCCCCCTCAATCTAAGCCTAACGTTACTACTACCGCTTCCACCACTCCCAGCAAAGCTTCCCAATCATACTACATTGAAAATTTGGAGTGCGATGTGTGTGGTCGGCCAATCAAAGGAAATACCAGCAATCTCTTGGCTCACAAATTTTCGCATAAAAATAACGAAGAGCGTCAAGCATCAATTGCTGCGGGGGAAAGGGGTTCACGTAATGCCTTACTTAGAGGACCTGAGGCGTACAAACGGCGACCCGTAGCCAAGTTTCAAACAAAAAAAGTTCGGAAAGGCAAGAGTAAAGTATTTTTCGGTGCCACCGGACGCAGAGTACCAGTCTCACACGATGAATCTGCTTCTGCTTCCAAGCCGATAAAGTGCCAAGTGTGCTTTCGTTCCTTTTCCCGAAACTGTCATTTAGTTTTGCACATGCAGGGACACGCCAGAAGAAGTCAGCTACCAATGTCACCTCCTTTATCTCAAAAGAAATCCAAAACTTTTACCAGTGTACGACGCCAAAAGCTACAGGAACAACAGCAACAATTACGAAACGTAGAAGAGCAATCTAGAGCTCCAGAGGAGGACTCGTTCCAAGAAGGTGAAAGTTTGGAGAATAGTGTCCCCAATCTTGACCAGTATGCACAGAATCCGGATAGTTTCTCAACTGATGAAGATGATGCAATGAATTACCTCCAAGACCAATCAAATGCCGACGGCGACACTTTTGACGACATGTCTGGGGTTGCAGACGAGCTCATGGTTTAAATGATTGAGTGAAAGCAGAAGGATAGTTGTAGAGGTAGAAATGGTACCAATTAAACTTTATGAAGTGAACTAGAATTGCAACACAATGCCTGGTCACTGTTAGGTAGGTAAGTATAATTTTTTTCTTCATCGGATTGTAAATTATGTAGGCTTAGTTTAAACAAGTTGTATTGGTAGGAATTCATTCCGTGTTTTTTAATTTTCTTAAAAGCATACCTAATACATTTGTACGCATAATCTTCTCACGATAAAGTAGGTGCTCTGTAGACTCATAGACGGTATTTTGAATTAGCATAATTGAATTGATCTAACCTAAAACTGTAACTGAAAATCTCATTGCATGGAACATTGAAATTGAAGCTAGCATGAAATGAGATAGAATCGGATTTTCTATTTGCAGAAGTGTTTATTTGTGTGTATAGATATAGGTAAATGTTTATATTATTATTGTTAAATTAAATTTTAAAACGGCGGTGGATACGCTGCAGTGATTTAATCTGCCAGGTAAAGAATGAAAAAAGTGTATAACTAAATGAAATAAAAAAATAAGAAACGACATGTAATTAAATATACGTCATTGTACTATTTTGTAGTGTTAAAAATTCGACATGTTTTATAATTGAACGAATAAATGAATTTAGACTTGTGTAAATGGCCCATTCGTTGTTATTATTTCTTCTTTTTTGTGTCACATCTTTCATCCTTCCATGCTGGTTATGTAATTTACAATCTCTCGACGTTGCACACATTAACCATAAACTCGCATTGTTCGTTTTCGAGAATGAGGCTCGTCTCAAGAATGCATTCAATGCTTGCATTTGTTTGAGACATGATGATGACTATTTCTCCTTTCTCGTCACGGTAAAGAGAATTCACAAGCAAAGACAACATACACACACGATTGATTTTCACTTTGCGTATTTTTGTCGAGCACCAAACAGCAAAACTCGAGAAGACAACATTACCAGTTAGTGACCAACAACTCGGTGCAAATAAAAGCAAATGCATGCGTATTTTAACCTTTCTCCGTATCCCGACAAAAAGCGTACCCTCATGTTCCTGTCTCCACGAACCAAAAATGCCCAGCTACTTACCGTACTCCTCTGCTGGAAAGGTCATAGTCATAAGTCATAACTAAACTATAACATTGCACATCGCTGGAGCCATGAGCAAGGCAACCAAACCAAACTCAGAGAAACCAGGAAAAATTCAATAATATTCTATTTGTATGCATACGGGAGCACATGTACGGAGCAAGAGAAAGCATGAAATTTCAATTCGTCCCATCTCTTCGCTTTTCCTTTCTTTTGGTCTTCACCTCCACAGAGCAGTTCAGTCCGTGCATGCATTCCTCCAGCACTTTTTCTATTGATTATTACAAAAAACTAAAGCTAACAATCAACAGGAAGAAAAAAATACATACACCGACCAATACCTACTACATGCATCGCATAATACAAAGGCTGCTGGCTCCACAATGCTGCTTCTATTTATGTATTTATGTGGATGTTATTATTAATGTTTGTTTGTATAAGATGTCTCATGATAAAAAACCTTCTTTTGCCTTCCGTCTACTCGTTTGACCCCACAGACCATTCATAAGGCCAAGATTTATCCTTTTGCATTCGCGTTTTGTGTGAGTCAGTCAGATCAAAGTCAAATCTGACGTTCTCCTCAGAAAAATATATATTTTTTTGTTCTGTTATATACTCTACAAAAGGCTTTACTATATAATTTTATGACCGTATAGGCGTTCACATGTTTTTTTTGTATTCCTGTGTACTTCTCTGCATGGTACATGGTCATTTTTAGACAACAGAGAACACATTTACTTTTATTGTTAGTAGCAAGTAGGTATAGTGGTTGGTGCTGGTGCCTCACCTCCTAGTACGTGGTTCTGACTATTCTGTACTACGGACTTGACGTGAATAATGCAATGTAACAAGAGGATCGTCTCCTTTATATGAGTACTCATACACATTTCAGAACAAAAGAACTGTAAATAGGCAAAAGTTTACATACATACACACGCGATTGTGGTAGCAAAAAGATGATGTTATATGTACATACATTTTAGGATGTTGATCATATTGATCATTACTACAAACCGTACAATGATAACCTGATGCAGAGGAAAATGAGACACATCTTCACACGTACAAAACGTGCAATATATAAGCGAGCATATGTACGGAAAATCCTTTGCATGATGATAGGTATTCTCAGCAGCAGCGCAGCGAAACTGACAACGGAGAATTTTGGATGGAGAGCCACATGAAACGAGAGCACTTGATTTTGATACATCATTCATTTTTTACAGTGAAGTTGATACTTATTTTGAGTATTAGAATTTTAACAATATGATTATCGTGTTCAAGACTCTTTCATTCTTATCATCATATGTTCCCTTCTCTTGTCTGTGCCATGCAAAATGATTTTGATTCATATATCGAATCATTGCTCTCTAGATAAATGAAGAGCTACGCACAAATTAATTTAAAAGTATGCCCAGACTACACACTCGTCAGAGCAAAATGTAGTTAATTTTGGGACAAATAACTGGATCAATTCAATTGTTGGAACTGTTACGGTGATTTGGTGCATACAATATGGACAAAGCAACAATGCAAAAAATGGACACGCAGTAGAACACAATAAAATAGTTCATTAGTAGAGCGTCCCGAGAAGGTTTGAGGGATGCAACGGACACCTGTGCTCCCGTAAGTTTCCTCCTAACTTATCTATTAGATCCTGTCATTTTACAATTTATAATATTTTAAGGCATGTACGAAAAACGGAAGTTCTGCATAAATCAAAATAGCAAACATTGTGAGGAAAATATGTCTAATGACTTCCTCGTCGAAATTGTTGAAAGAGATAACATTATTATCAATTTAACCTGAGTCATGAGTAGGCGTATGAGCCAAAGTCACTCTGCTAATCTGTTAATTTGATTATTGACTTGAGGCAGACATTACCGTATGAAAAATGAAAACATCAAAGTCACACACAGTTGAGAAATTATCTTTCTTTTCAAATACTTAACACTGCAGTAGAAGGGTCAAAGTGTAATGCTCGTGTGTGTATGTGTTTGGAATTTTGTGCTTCGAATGTGTCATGATAATAAGGTATGTGTATTGCCACGCAAAATCGTTATCTAGGTATGCATGTATCTGTCGGATTTTGGGTACTACGGTTTACAATATCATTAGTCGTCGGAACGAATTGATTGACCAATTAATAAAGACATGAGGCACGAAAGATTGCAACGTTGACCTCTTGACGTCATCGGTCAGAACCACACAGTCAGTTTTATGAGTAAATTAAAAAAATGTTATCTGTGCCGTGTTATTGTGCAACTTTGTACTTAAATGGCCAGTTGACCAATCACAGAATCCTTGAGTAACTGGCGATGAGTTGAGACGGATATAACGGTTAGGTTATATATGTTATATTTAGGCATAAATATTGAGTTAATGGTAAGAATATTTAGTTAAAATATGTATTAAGGTCATTACAATGTTCTGTTAATACACGCAGTATGCGGTGTACTTTATAATATGTAGCTTTAAGCCACACATTATATGTGACTACGAGATATACGATATAATAAATGACTCGGTCTGAAGTCATCGAGACTTCAGTCCGTCTTGAGAGAGAAAAGAAGCAACATGATCTCAAGAGTCTGTCCGCACGTTCTTTGGTAGAGCATCAGAGAGTTGGCATTCCAGTGTGGTCCAAGGTGGCATCAGCATCTCTCCGTAGCGCATCAGTGGCAAGGGCAGTTAGCTCCTGTGTCTTATGGTCCATTGGTCATCCCATCCGCACCCACTTCTCCTTATCTTGGCGAATTCTGCTCCGGAAACTACCTGGAAAATTCTGAAAAAGGTGAAAAGTAGTTCCTGGATATCAGTAGTGTATTTTTCTGTAAAAATATATATTTTTTTTTGAGGTATCTAACTGTGTAAAAGTTGAGGTATTTTTTTCAGCGGTCAAGAGGACTCCCTACAGAAAAAATAGTTTATCAGTATTTATTTTTAATTGTGCATTAAACTAATCGGTGTTTGTCAATTTCTTTTCAGTCCTGAGTCCCGGGAGCCTGCGCTGCTTATTTGTCCGTGTCACCTGTAAAAAAAGTCGTAAAATACACATAATTTTTTTTCCTGTATTTGATCAGTGGTATAATTAATGGTGCGGTCATTATATTACTGTAAATTAATTTGCTGGCTGTTTTTGATTACTCTTTTTTCAGTTTTTGTCAAGAAAATTGCCCAGGTCGAGAGTTTTCACCGCTCGTGTTGGTATATTTCTGTAGGCGTTTCTCTGGAATTGTAAGTTAACCTAGAACAGTTAGTTAATTTTAAAAAAAACTGGTGGTCCGTTTTCACTGCGGATAAAGCTGCTATCACTGCAGTAGTGGTATTTGACAAAAACAGTTAATCGGTAAAGATGATTTGGGCAAGTTTAATGTGGGCGTTGTTTTTTTAATCAGTGCTACATTGCACATGGTCTCAGTGGAAAGCATGCAAGCTTAGTTTGGCGCATAAAACGTACAAGAGAGGGCGCTGAAGTGGGCAATACTATTTTTTGGCAAGCAAGTCAGACCACGTTTCTTTTTTTTCTCTGGGGTTTATAAACCTGTAAAAGCAAATTATAGTATTCGGAAAGTAATTTTGATAGTTTTCGAGTATTTTCTTTCCCTTTTCACTGTGCTGTAAAAAAATGCCGTTAAATGATGGTGATCAAGCTTACGTTCATATTGAATTTATTGATGAGACGCATATGGATTTTATGGTATTTGTTCGACAAGATACTGCACCGTTTCAATTCGTTCTTAAAATCATTTTTCACAATGTTTTCAACGGTCAAACGTGGGTCACTGTTAGTGTTGATCATTTGTAAATCATAAATGGAAGAATCAGATTTTTACAGTGCTGAAGAATCAGAAAATGCAAATAATGAGCCAAGCACTAGCGAAGTAGCAATTAAAAAGTCATTAAGAAACAGAGAAGTAAATTTCAGTAAACCAATCGTTAAGAAAAAGAGAAATAGGAAAAAGAAAGAAAACGTTATAGAAATGTCTGCAAGTCAAAATAATCAAGGTCAAAATGTTCATAATGAAGATGAGGAGGAAATTCTTTTTGAAGACGAAGCAAATGCCGGGGCGGCAAATGATAATGATAATGTTTTTGAGGGTTTATCGCCCAACAAAGTTAACAAATTGAAAGATTTTGTGAAAAAGCAAGTGAGAGAAGCAGTCAAAGAAACACAACAAATTAGGGTCACAACGGTTAATCCTAGAATAGACATACCTGAATATCATTACGAGCGCATGACTTCAGAGACATATTTCAATAAGTGCACAAATTATTTTAAGAGTCAAGGGTACCCGCCGTCTCAGTTTCATCAGGTCGTTAGTACCATCTTGAAAGGAGACACGAGGCTTTGGCATGACAATGTGGTATCCACGATTAATAGTTGGTCTGATTTCTGTAAAGCTTTCAAGGCAAAGTACGATAGTGAAGCGGTAAGAGAAAAGCGAAAGAGATTTCTTTACACAAGAAAGCAGCAGTTTCATGAATCTGTAGAGCAATTTGTTTACGAAATGGTTAATTTGGGTAGACAAGTCGAACCTAATGAAAGCGAAGAAATTTCAGTTAACAGAGCTTATGAAGCAATGCATCCTGACATATACAGAGCTATTGGTGATTTGCATATCAAAACGGTGAACAATGTAATTGAACAAGCAAACCGAGCTGTTAGGGCTATCAGAGCCAGCGACAAGTTAAAAGGTACATACACACGCTTACCTCCTGTATATGGCTACACAAAGAAAGATGATAAAAATTTCCGTGGTCGCTCTTCTTCCTTTGGCGGTGGTCAGCAGCAACGCAGACCAAACGCAGAACATGGTAATTTTCATTCAGGTACTTTTCGTTCTGGAAATTTTTCTCAGGGCAATGCTCAGCCCAATGCACACGCTCATAGTAGTGGTCAGTCTAATTTTAACTCAAATAATGCGCATGCACAGCAACCTCAGAATAACAGTCAATTTAGAGGAAGGATGAATTCCGCCCCAAGCACAGATATGTCGAATATTCGTTGTAACTACTGTAAGAATCTAGGTCATATGAAACGTGATTGTCCAAAAAGTAACAATGCAAACTCGAATAATCCAACTGCGATGGCAGTCATGAATCAGTCACATACACACTCAAGTCAAAATTATGGTAGAGGGTTTGATAACCGCCCAACACACTCACAAAATTTTCAGAATCAGGGTCAATACCCAACCACCAGTAATAATGCCAATAGTAATAATAATCCGAATAATGCAAATAGACAACAAGGTCTAGGTAACAGTCAAGCGCCACAAGGTTCTCAAAATTTAAACTTCCAAGGGGGGCATCGCAAGAATTAATGCCCAGATGTCTCCCAGTCCTTGCCTCAAATTATACTCCTGTTTTAACGTTCTATACTAATAGTCAAAAATTTTCAGCCATTCTTGATGGCGGAGCTACGCACTCCATTATAACTCTAAGATTAGCTAAAGCTTTGCGATTGGTAATTCAGTATGAACAAAAGCGCCTTCGCTGCGCAGATAACACAAATATGGAAACAATTGGTATGTCTTACATGACAATTAAAATAGGTCATAAGTTGATCGGTCATTGGTTTTTGGTAGCTGAGAAATTAGCATATCCTTGTTTCATTGGGAATGATATTATGAGACTTTATAAAATGGTCACAGATTTGGAATGTGACAGTTTCTATTTCAAAGATCGTCCAGATTTATTGTATCGAGTAGACAATGCTGCTATGAAAATTGTTTTTGTTGTTGAGCCATCTCCTTTCAATTATATTAAAATAGATCCAAACTCAAATGATGCAAAACTTGAGTTACTTCTTTCTTCCTTTCCTAGAGTCTGTAGAAAAGACGGAGTTTTGGGTCAGACTAATTTGATTACACACAAAATAGAATTAACCGCAGATTTGACTTTTCAAGAAAGGCCGAGATTTTTCCCTCCTTCTGAAGCAGCTGAAATAGAAAAGCAATGTACAGATTTGTTACAAAGAGGTTTAATTCGGTACTCAACTTCTCCTTTTGGTTTTAACATTGTGCTCACTGAAAAGAATGACGGATCAATGAGAATGACGGTTAACTATAAAAAGCTGAATAAAATAACAAAGCCAATTGCGGCACCAATGCATAATGCTGATGTTATTATGAAATTACTTCCTTCTGGTAAATACTACAGTAAAATTGATTTAAAAAGTGGGTTCTGGCAAATAAGAATGGAAGAGGACAGTGTCGAAAAGACAGCATTTTATGGAAATGGAATTTTATACGAATGGTTAGTTCTTCCTTTTGGTTTAACATGTGCACCAGCGACATTTGCGTTGCTGATGAACAGAGTTTTTCAAGGGTTTGTTGCTAAATTTTGTTTCATTTTTGTCGATGATATAATTGTTTTTTCTCACACTTTTGAAGAACATCTGAAACACTTGAGTTTAATTTTTGGAAGGCTAGAAGAGGCCGGATTAACTGTCAATGTTCAGAAATGTAGTTTTGCAAAGCCTGAAATAGAATATTTAGGCCACATTATTACGCAAAATGGTATCAGAGCAAATCCGAGTAAAGTCTCAGCAATCTTGAATATGCCGCCACCTGCTGAAAAGGCAGATATTAATAAATTAAATGGTTTATGCAGTTATCTGATTAATTTTTTGCCGAATTTTGCGGAAGTTTTTGCTCCAATCAGTAAACTCTTGAGAAAAAATGTTCAATTCTTCTGGGGTCCAGAACAGAATAAAGCTTTCGGTATTTTGAAAAAGTTGTTAATGAATGATGCGATGTTGGAAGGAATAAATTATGATTTTCCGTTGTACATAAGGACTGATGCTAGTGATAAGGGTATGAGTGGAATTCTCTGTCAGGAGATAGATGGCGTGGAAAGAATAATTTCGTACAAAAGTAAAAAGTTTAAAGATTCTGAGTTGCATCTCAGTGCTGTCGAGAAAGAGTGTAAAGCGATTTTGTTTGCACTTACAAAATTTTCTGAATTTCTTGGTCGTGAAAAGTTTATTGTCTTCACTGACAACAAGGCTTTGACTTATCTAAAGAGTTTTCATACAAATAAAAATTTAACGCGATGGTCGCATCAGATAGAGCAGTATAATTGTGAAATAAAACATTTCGAGGGAAAGAAAAATATTTTGGCCGATATTTTGTCACGTTTTCCTGAAGATGGCGCCGATGGTGAGCCTGATCAACTTACTGACGGTCCTGACATAATGTATACGCCTGTGTTTGCGTTAACTTTTTTTGAAAACTTGTTAGAGAAAATTAAGAAAGAGCAGGGGAAAGATTCAGAGATTCAGAGAATTGTCAAAGAATTGAGTAGAAGTCAGCCGGCGAAAGATATCCAAGCTTCTGTTCGATTTTCGACGTTGCGAGATGGTATTTTGTACAGATTTGTCTTTCCATTTATTGTAAATAGTTCACATAATTCTAGGTTAAGTATTGATAGTAAAAATAATGTTCAGTTATGTAATCAACAAGGTGTAGCACATGAGTCCACCAGTTCTGATGATGTTTCGATAGTCCAGGGAATGCCTGAAGATCAAAGTAAATTTTTAAAATGTGAAAAATGTAATTTGATTAATTTGAATACAATTTGTATCTGTGGTAGAAATATAAAGTTTGAATTAGTTCCGTATCTTCCGTGTTCAATGAAAGCAGAAATTTTAAAATATTTTCACGATTCACCTGAATTTCCTCATTTTGGTTGTAAAAAGACCAAGCATGCTATTAAGTCAAGATTTTTCTGGAACGGAATGAATAAAGAAATTTCCGAATTTGTAAAAGGTTGTCAAATCTGTCAAAAGTTTAAATCAGAAAATTTAAAGATGAAAGGATTAATGGGCAAAGTTCCTATTGCTGATCAGGTCATGAAAACTTTGTATCTTGATTTTATTGGTCCATTTCCTCCGAGTAAACAAAGGAGAAATAAATTTTGTTTAGTTGTAGTTGACCAACTCAGTGGCTGGGTTGAAATATGTGCTATGCCGAATGCGAAAGCGGTGAAAGTTGTATCTTTCCTCGAAGATCAAATATGTTGTAGATATGGTCCTCCGAAGGTAATCGTAACAGATAACGCGTCTAACTTTATTGGTAAAACAATGAAATCTTTATGTAGAGATTGGTCAATTAAACATTTCTTGTAAGTGCTTATCATCCGAGTGCAAATCGTTGCGAAAGAAGTAATAAGGATATTGGTAGAATGATAGCGACGTTCGCTCATGAAAATCATCAGTTGTGGGATGTTCACCTGCAAAAGTTTGCGCTTGCATTGCGTTCTATGGTAAATGAAACTACGAAAGTTTCGCCTGCGCTGCTAAATCTGGGAAGAGAAATTGATTTTCCTATTGATAATGCTTTAAATCCGAATTCCGTAGATTCAGATTCATTAAATTTTAAAGAATTTTCACAAAATGTTCCAAAAGCCATAAGTTCACTTTTACTTTTTGTTCGTAAAAATATGCAGAAAGCTCACGAAGTTCGTAAGACTTTGTTCGATAAAAATAGACGAGATTTTCATTTCAATGTTGGTGATTTAGTCATGGTCAGAAATCATAAAAATTCAGATGCGGCACAAAATTTGTCAAGCAAACTAATGTTTAAGTGGATTGGTCCATTTAGAGTTCTTAAAAAGCACGATTTAACTTATGAACTTGAAATTGATGGTCGTCTAAACCCAAAGAGACATATTTCAGACTTAAAACCTTATTATCCTGCTATTTCATTTAAAGATGAAGACTCTTCGGATGTCGAAGATGATATTGTCAATGTTAGGAATTTACGCAGTAGAAAAGCGATTGACTATAAAAAATTTGCTGGAATCAGAGAAAGAAAGGCAAAGAAATAATCTGCTAATTTTTTATTATTGATTTTGTATGTTTACAGATGGCAGATTTAAGACTAGCACTGTCAAGGCGGCGTGAGAGGAGCCGAGTGTATCATCTGAATCGCTTACATTGCGAAAGATTAGGATTAATTGTACCGTCTTTAGACGAGGAATCATTCAGTAAAAGGGTAAAATTAAATATGGGACAGATTCGTAATCACTTGCATTTATACAGTGATAAGGTAACAAATTTTTGTATAAAAACTGAAATGTTAATTGCTCTGGAGATATTAGAGGGGGCAAAAAGAGATTTTTGGTATGTTACTGATACCGACACGTTATCAGAAATGGTTTGGATTTTAAAATCTAAGAAGACAATAGCTTTTGATCTAGAGATCGATAATGAATTTTCGTATTATCCGTTAACAGCTCTCATTCAAGTGTCTTGCGATACACACGATTTTATTGTAGATACAATTGTCTTGAATCAGTACATTAAGAGAGAATTAGGTTCCATTTTTGATAATGAAAAGATTGTAAAAATTGTTTTTGGTACAGCCGATTTGCTATCACTGCAAAGGGATTTTGATATTTTTTGTTGCTCTGTAATCGATTTCCAAAACGTCGTTTCTCAGTTAACAGGTGAAAAAGATATTTCATTTGAAAAAGTTGTGCAATGGTATGTAGACGCAAATTTTGTCAAGTCAGAGAATGAGCAAAAATTTCTGTTCAGACTACGTCCATTACCGAAAAATATTCTCGAGTACGCTAGAAACGATTCCAAATTGTTATTATTTGCATGGGAAAAAGTCAAAGTAGCTCAGAAAGATTTTTTGTTGAATAAATACGATTTGACGCATTGTAAATTTTGGATGCTAAGAGTCTTTGAGTTAAAAGAAAGTTCTGTCAATAAAACTTGGAATAAATGTTTTGAGTCGTTGTCCGACGCTCAAAAACTGTTGTTTAAGAAAGAAAAGTATCATTCTGTTTTTTCTAAATTGTGGAACTGGAGAGAGAACACTGCGAAATTGAGAAATACGCGAGCTTATCGAGTTATGTCTCAGAATGATCTTGTAATGTTGTCAGTAGTTCAACCTAAAACGGTCAAAATGCTAGAAAATGTCTGGTCGAAAGCTCATGAAAACGATGTAATTTGCAAAGAAAGTATTGTTAAAATGTTTGCAGAAATTCCTAAGATAACAGTTGGTAGACCTCCTGATTCAGACTCTGATGATGATATGTTCATGTACACTGAAACTAATGTCGTGGTCTCCGATACCGCTCAGGTAGAAGCTGAAAAAAATGAAGTTGCTGTTTGCACAACGGCTAATGATTCGGGGTATCTTGAGACAGATGATAAAGATGATGATGTAGCTGAAAACGTTGTAAGAACTGTTACTGTATGTGAAAACATTGAAAAAGTTTCTGTTATGCAAGTTGAAAATCCGTATGACAATGTAGTTGATGATAAGATGATCAGTCGCAAAGATTTGTTAGATAATTTCTCTGTTATGGTTAAGTCAAAAATGCCAAAATTTGTGTTAAATCGGTTGAGGCGTCGCCGTAAGTCCATACGACACGCGCTCATAAATAAGGATCGGGTTAAAAGGGGTCTCACAGCAATCCAATTTGGGAAAGCTAAGAGAATCTCCAAGTGAAGTTTTTGTTTGTTCAGCGGGGGAGGACGCTCCATTTCTATGTAACGTTTTATCCAGTGGGGGAGGATATAACGGTTAGGTTATATATGTTATATTTAGGCATAAATATTGAGTTAATGGTAAGAATATTTAGTTAAAATATGTATTAAGGTCATTACAATGTTCTGTTAATACACGCAGTATGCGGTGTACTTTATAATATGTAGCTTTAAGCCACACATTATATGTGACTACGAGATATACGATATAATAAATGACTCGGTCTGAAGTCATCGAGACTTCAGTCCGTCTTGAGAGAGAAAGAAGCAACATGATCTCAAGAGTCTGTCCGCACGTTCTTTGAGTAGAGCATCAGAGAGT